>RJWJ010012591.1:0-41657 GCA_004363605.1 Indri indri | reverse complement strand
GTTTCCGTAAGATCAGTGAAGTCACGTAGATGCCATCTAGTGGAGGTAAAGAAAATGTGCTTTCAAAGAACACCAGCAACAACAAAAAATAATTCACTAAAATAAGTAAATCAAAACTCTATTGTGCTAAGTAAGAAAAACATTCTACTCTTTCTGCTCAATTCGCATACTACAGTGGAGGCTGAAACCTAGGCATGGTCGAGAAAAAAAATTAACAAAGATTGGGCAGCAAGTTAATATCCTGAATCTGTATTCACCAAAGTAATTTGGGATCCTCACACGAATGCTGACCTTTTCTAGGGGTTATGTGGATGGAGGGAGAGAGGAGAGAGAGTCTAAAAGTTAAACGTGGTCATTGTTTACAGCTCTTCTAGTCTAGTCATGGGACAAGACTAATTAATTATGGCAACATACAAGATATGATGATTCAGTGTGAAACTGTAAATTGGAGATGGGAGGAGGGGGAGATCCCAGAAGGCAGAGTGCTCAGGGAAGCTTTTATTAACAAACTATGAACATTAGTCTTAAAATGTGAAGAAGATATAGATAGGAAACAGGAAGGGCATCATGAAAAGAGATAAATTCAGGGCAAGAAAAAGAAAAATTTTGAATGTAGAGTTCTACCCAGAAAACATCTATCTTTTCTAATTCATTGGGACTTAAAGAATAAGTAGGGGTGGGGAGGGGTAAGTGAGAGAAACTGTCTCTGTAGAAGACTCTAATGGAGAGTAATAACATATTAAAAGATAATACTAAAAAGTGATAAAAGTGTGGAAATAAGTAATTAAAAATATAAGCAGTTAGAACTCTAAATGGGCCTGAATCACAGGACAGGCATCTGTAACCTGGGAAGCTGAATCTTTGTTTCTCTGATTATAGATTAGCCTTTTTCCTTACCTGCATTGTTTTGTAAAATGTTGTAAATCAGCAGTCCCCAGCCTTTTTGGCACCAGGGACTAGTTTCATGGAAGACAACTTTCCCCCGACTGGTGGGGTGGGGAATGATTTCGGGATGATTTTGCAGCCACTCCCCAGCGCTAGCATCACTGCCTCAGCTCCACCTCAGATCATCAGGCATTAGATTCGCATAAGGAATGTGCAGCCTAGCCCCTCACGCGCGGTTTGCAGTAGGGTTCGTGCTCCTATGAGAATCTAATGCTGCGCTGATCTCACAGGAGGCGGAGCTCAGGCCACGATGTGAGTGATGGGGAGCAGCTGTAAATACACATGAGGCTTGGCTTGCTCACTCACCTCCTGCTGTGTGGCCTGGTTCCTGACAGTCCATGGCCAGTGTAGGTCTGCAGCCTGGGGCTTGGGGACCGCAGTTGCAAATGACTGAAGGGCGACAGAGAAGAGATCTCACTCTCCACTTATCCACTGCTGATCTTCATTACAGATGAACTTCCCTCTTACCTTTCTCTAGCTAAGACTTCACAGCTGTCGCATTGTTTTAAGAGACAATGGTAAATATACTCTTTGAAATTGAAAAGGAAATTAAAACAAACCTCATGGAGGTGAAAATGAACTGTAACTAATTAAATTGTAACTCATAAACTAGCCTTATAGAAAATGTTTTAATCATGTTAATTTTTTTGGTGTTTCTGGCCTATATAAGCAAGAACCTAACTTTTAACTGAGGAGCACTGACCCCGCTTCTCTGGAGTTTGTGTGTCCCAAATGGCTATTCCCAGCATTTCATTTGAATAAAGTTTAAAAACTGGACTCTCATCCTTTCAATCGTTTCAGGTTAACAAGAGCTGAGAATTATAGTCACTGTCCTAAGCACTTTTACATGTAATCTGATTTAAACCCCATAATAATCCCATGAGGTAGGTATTATAATTTTTCTCATTTTAATGTGAATAAGCTGAGCCATCAATTTTTTTCAAAACTTTCATGAAATCACAAAGCTAGTCAGTGAAAGATCCTGGATTCGAACCCGAAAGTCAGATTTCAAAGCATGGTATCTCTTGAATTCTGTTAGATAGAGCGAAAGAATTGGGATAAACAGATTTTGGAACCTGAATTATGGACTTTGTTCTTCATTTATATAACTTGGTAAAACTCCATCCTGATCCTGAGCATCAGTGTCCTCATCTACTCAGAATAGCCACGTTACCTCTAAGGTATCTTAGTTCTGAAATGTGTTGATTATATTTAACTAGGAGTTCCAGTGTTGTGTTCTGACAGTTGAATAACACTAAAATATCTGAAGTTATAGAAGTCCATTACTTTAGAATTTTTGTTAAAATATAGAGCTAATATAATTTACTCCTGATGGATCACACCTGTTTCCTGATTTAGATTTCCCAGCCGGGAAGGTCGGTGTTAAAAATGTCCTATGTGGACTACACAATTGCTAAGTTGAGGTGAAGTGATAAAAACCAGCTCTGGAATGAAATACCGTAGGAGCTCACCCTCCTTGACTGACTCCTCCCTCACCACTTGGATTTATTGAGTCCTATTGATATAACTCATAAAGCACTCTTGAACCCGTCTGAAGCCCTATTGATCTATACAGAGTTCTCTTAAATCCATTCAGAGCACTCATTCTTACCACCTTTGTTCTAATTCAGGACATTATCATCGTTTTTGAGAGCTACGACAACGGCTTTCTAACAGGACTTCCTACCTCCAAGATAGCTTCCCTCCAATCCATTTTCCACACTTTGGGCCAAGTAATTCTCAGCTGAAATCACATAATATTATTCTTCTATTAATACCCTTACAGTGGCTTAGCAGTACATTTGGGATGAGTTCCCAGAATTTCCATTCCTTTAACATGCCTAGGAGGTATATCTTATTCAAGACCTTGCTTACTTTCCAGTGCCAGGCCACACCACTGCCTACCTTGAATTTTTAATTTATTTTTTATTGATATATCATAGTTGTGCATACTTTGGGGGTACATGTGATACTTTGATACATGTATACAATGTGTAATGATTAAATTGGGGTAATCGAGATATCTGTCACCTCAAACACTTATGTTGGGAACATTACAATTCTTCTATTTTGAAGTATACAATAAATTACCATTAACTGTAACTTCCCTGCCATACTATCAAATATTAGAATTTGTTCTTTCTATCTAATTGTATTTTTGTACCCCTTAACTAACATCTCTTCAACCCCCCTCCCGGTTCTCTTCCCAGCCTCTGGTAACTCCATTCTGCTCTCTACCTCCCTGAGATCCACTTTTTTTAGCTCCCACATGTGAGTGAGAACATGTATTTTTCTTTGTGTGCTTGGCTTATTTCACTTAACAATGACCTCCAGTTCATCTGTGTTGTTGCAAATAACAGGATTTCATTCTTTTTTATGGATGAATAATATTCTGTTATGTGTGTATATATATATATATATATATATACACCATATTTTCTTTACCCATTCATCCACGGATGGACACTTAGGTTGATTCCATATTTTGGTTATTGTAAGTAGTGCTGCAATAAATGCAAGAGTGCAGGTATCTCTTTGATATACCGATTTCCTTTCTTTTGGGTGTAGTAGGATTGCTAGATTGTCAGTAGTTCTATTTTTAGTTTTTGAGGAACCTCTGTACTGTTCTCCATAGTGGATGTACTAATTTACATTACTACCAATAGCATATGAGAGGGTTTCCCCTTTTACCACATCCTTGCCGGTATCTGTTATTGCCCATCTTTTTGATAAAAGCCATTTTAACTGGGGTGAGATGATATCTCACTGGAGTTGCGATTTGCATTTCTCCAATGATTAATGACTTTGAGCATTTTTTCATGCACCTGTTGGCCATTTGTATGTCTTCTTCAGAGAAATATCTATTCAGCTCTCTTTCACATCTTAATTGGATTATTTAATTTTTTTCCTATCAAGTTGTTGGGGCTCCTTTTATATTTCTAGTTATTAATCCCATGTCAAATGAGTAGTTTGCAAATATTTCCTCCCATTTATGAGCTGTCTCTTCATTTTCTTGATTATTTCCTTTGCCGTACAGAAGCTTTTTAGCGTGATGTGATCCCATTTGTCCAATTTTGCTTTGGTTGACCATCCTTTGGGGGTATCACTCAAGAAATCATTGCCCAGACCAATGTCCCGGAGCATTTCTCCAATGTTTTACTTCAGTAGTCTCATAGTTTCAGGTCTTATATTTAAGTGTTTAGTCTATTTTGATTTGACTTTTTTATATGGTGAGAGATAAGGGTTTAGTTTTGTTCTTCTCCATACGGATGTACAGTATTCCTTGCACTATTTATTAAAATCTGTCCTTTTTTCACTGAATGTTATTGGCACCTTTGTCAAAAGTATGGATTTATTTCTGTATTCTGTTCCATTTTTCTTTCTATCTGTCTGTACGCCAGTACCATGCTGTTTCTGTCTGTTTTTATGCCAGTACCATGTGAAAAATATCACATGTTCTCACCCACATGTGGATTACTACCGTTCTGTAGTATAATTTGAAATAAGACAATGTGATTCCTCCAGTTTTGTTCTTTTTGCTCAGGATGGTTGTGCCTATTCTGAGTCTTATGTGGTTTCATGTAAACTTTAGTATTATTTTTTCTGTTTCTCTGATGAATATTATTGGTATTTTGATGAGGGATTGCACTGAATCTGTAGATTTCTTTGAGTAGTATGGACATTTTAACAACATCGATTGTTCAAATCCACAAGCGTGGAATGTCATTCCATTTTTTCATATCCTCTTCAATTTCTTTCATCAATGTTTTGTAGTTTTCATTGTAGAGATCTTTCAATTCTTTGGTTAAGTTTATTCCTAAATATTCTCTTTGTAGCTATTGAAAATGAGATTTCTTTTTTTGTTTTTCAAATCATTCACTGTTAGCTTATAGAAATGCTACTGATTTTTGTATGTTGACTTTATATCCTGCAACTTTACTGAATTTATTTATCAGTTGTAATAGTTTTTTTGTAGTTTTCTCTAGATAAAAGATTATATCATGTGCAAACAAGGATGATTTGACTTCTTTCTTTCTAATTTGAATGTCCTTTATTTCTTTATTTTGTCAGATTGCTCTAGCTAGAACTTCCAGTGCTATGTCAAATAACAGTGGTGAAAGTGGGCATTTTTGTCTTGTTCCAGACCTTAGAGGGAAGGCTTTCACTTTTCCCCATTCAGTATGACACTCACTGTGGGTCTGTTTATATAGCTTTTATTGTGTTTAGGTAAGTTGCTTCTATACCCAGTGTTTTGAGAGTTTTTATCATGAAGGGATGTTGAATTTTACTGAATGCTTTTTCAGCATCAATTGAAATAATGATGTATCACGTTAATTTTACATATGTTGAACTATCCTTGCATCCCTGGGACAAATCCCATTTGATCATGAATAGTCTTCTTAATGTGTTGTTGAGTTCAGTTTTCCAGTATTTTGTTGAGGATTTTTTTATCTATGTTTATCAGAGATATTGGCCTATGGTTTTTTTTGTTGTTGTGTCTTTGATTTTGGTATACAGGGTGATACAGGCCTCATAGAACGAGATCGGGAGTATTTCTTCCTCCATGATTTTTTGGAATAGTTTAAGTAGGTGTTCTTCTATGAATGTTTGATAGGATTGTAGCATTGAAGCCATTGGGTCCTGTGTTTTTCTTTGATGAGATATGTTTTATTGCTGCTTCTACAATATCTCATTACTTTTTACTGATTTATTCATGTATTTCTTCCTGGCTCAATATTGGTAGGTTGTATGTTTCTAGGAATTTATCCACTTTTTAGAAATCTTCCAACTTATCGGAATATAGTTGCTCATAGTAGTCTTTAATGATCCTTTCAATTTCTGTAGTATCGGTTTTATTTATTCATTTATTGCCATTTGGGAAAAGTTTTCTTTCTTTTTAATTTTTATTTCATTTATTTTTTAATTTCTGCATATTATGGGGGTATAAATGTTTAGGTTACACTACCCTTCACCCCCACCCCTCCAGTCAGAGATTCAAACATGTCCATCCCCCATACAGTGCACACAGCATCCATTGGGTGTGAATATACCCATCTCCTCCTCCCCCTCCCACCTGGCCGACACAGGATGAATGTTACTACTGTATGTGCACATAAGTGTTGATGATCAGTTAATACCAATTTGATGGTGAGTACATGTGGTGCTTGTTTTCCCATTCATATGACACTTAGTAGAATGGGCTCCATCTCTACCCAGGATAATGCAAGAGGTGCTAGATCACCATGGTTTTTTGTGGCTGAGTAGAACACCATTGTGTACATACACCACATTTTACTAATCTACTCATGTATTGATGGGCACTTGGGTTGTTTCCAAATCTTTGCAATCGTGAATTGCGCTGCTATAAACACTTGAGTACAGATGTCTTTTTTCTTTCCTTAGCATAGAAGCCCAATAATGGGATTACTGGATCAAATGGTAGTTCTACTTGCAGCTCTTTGAGGTATCTTCATATTACTTTCCACAGAGGTTGTACTAGTTTGCAGTCCCACCAGCAATGTGTGAGTGTTCCTATCTCTCCACATCCATGCCAACATTAATTGTTTTGAGACTTTCTGATAAAGGCCATTCTCACTGGAGATAAGTGACACCTCATTGTGGTTTTGATTTGCATTTCCCTGATGAGTAGAGATGTTGAATATTTTTTCATATGTTTTTTGGCCATTATTCTGTCATTTGAAAAGTTTCTGTTCTTGTCTTTGCCCACTTTTTAATGGTGTTGTTTGATTTTTTTCTTGATGATTTTCCTGAGTTCTATATAGATTCTACTTATCATCTCTTTATTTGATGTGTAGCATGTGAATATTTTCTCTCATTTTGTGGGTTGTCTGTTTGCTTTTGTGATAGTTTCCTTGGCTGTGCAGAAGCTTTTTAATTCGATCAGGTCCCATTTATTTATTTTTGTTGTTGCCGTGATTGCTTTTGGAGTCTTCTTTATACATTCTTTGCATAGGCCCATGTCTATAAGAGTTTTTCCAACATTTTCTTCCAGAATTCTTATAGTTTCATGCCTTAGGTTTAAGTCTGTTATCTATCGTGAGTTGATTTTTGTGAGAGGTGAGAGATGCAAAACTTGTTTCAGTCTTCTACGTGTGGCTATCCGATTTTCCCAGCACCATTTATTGAATAGGGATTCTTTTCCCCAGTGTGTTATTTTTGTCTGATTTTTCAAAATCAGATGGCTACATGATAATGGTTTTATATTTTGGGTTCCTATTCCTGTTCCATTGGTCTATATCTCTGTTCTTGTGCCAGTACCATGTTGTTCTAGTTACTGTACCCTTGTAGGATAGCTTGAAGTCTGGTCAATTGATGCCTCCCAATTTGTTCTCTTTGCTTAAGATTGCTTTTGCTGTACAGGGTCTTCTCTGGTTCCATACAAAGCATAGAATTATTTTTTCTAGATCTGTGAAAACCGATGTTGGTATTTTAATAGGGATTGCATTGAATCTGTAGATCACTTTGGGTAGTATAGACTTTTTAACAATGTTGATTTTGCTGACCCATGAATATGGTATGGCATCCTGAATATGGTATGGCGTATGTTTACATCCTCTACTATTTCCTTCCTCAGTGTTTTGTAGTTCTCCTTGTAGAGGTCTTTCACCTGCTTAGTTAAATATATTCCTAGGTATTTTATTTTCGTTGTTGCTATTGTGAAGGGTATCGAGTCTTTGATTTGGTTCTCAGTTTGACTGTTGTTGTTGTATAGGAGTGTCACTAATTTTTGTACATCGATTTTTTAATCTGAGACTTTGCTGAATTTGTTTATCAATTCTAGTATTCTCAAGGCACAACCTTTGGTTTTCTAGATACAAGATTGTATTATCAGCAGAGAGTGATAGTTTGACATCTCTGCTCCCATTTGGATGCCCTCGATTTCCTTCTCTTGTCTGATTGCTCTGAGTAGGACTTCCAGCACTATGTTGAATAGAAGTGATGATAGAGGTCAACCTTGTCTGGTTCCAGTTCTAAGTGGAGATGCTTTCAATTTTTCCCCATTCAGTATGATGTTGGCTGTGGGTCTGTCATATATGGCTTCTATCATTTTTAGGGAAGCCCCGTCTATGCCTATTTTGTTAAGTGTTCTTACCATAAAAGGGTGTTGAATTTTGTTGAATGCTTTTTCTGTGTCTGTTGAGTATCATATAGTCTTTATTTTGACTTCTGTTTACATTTTGAATTACGTTTATAGATTTGCATATGTCAAACCATCCCTGCATCTCTGGGATGAAGCCTACTTGGTCATGATGGATTATTTTTTTGATAAGCAGGTGAATTCTGTTTGCTAGGATTTTCTTGTGAATTTTTGAATCTATATTCATAAGGGATATTCATCTGTAGTTTTCCTTTTTTGTTTCATCCTTTCCTGGTTTTGGGATCAGGGTGATGTTGGCTTCATAAAACATGTTGGGGAGGATTTCTACCTTCTCAATGTTGTGGAATAATTTCTGCAGGATAGGCACCAGTTCTTCCTTTTGTAGGTCTGGTAAAATTCGGGCGTGAAGCCATCTGGTCTGGGACTTTTCTTTTTAGGAAGGTTTTTTTTTATTGGCAATTCAATTTTGGTACTTCATATTCGTCTGTTCAGGAATTCTATTTCTTCCTGATTGAGCCTACGGAGTCTGTGTGTTTCTAAGAATTTGTTTATTTCCTCCACATTTTGAAGTTTATGTGCATAGATGTTTTTATAGTATTCATAGATGATACTTTGTATTTCTGTGGTATCAGTTGTAATTTCTCCTTTTTCATTCCTGATCGAGCTTATTAGAGTCCTCCTTTCTTCTCTATTTCTTATTCATCTAGCAAGAGGTGTCTGAATTTTATTTTTTCAAAGAACCAACTTTTTATTAACTTTCCGTATAGTTTTTTATTATCCATTTCATTTAGTTCTACTCTGATCTTTGTTATTTCTCTTCTGCTGGGTTTGGGGTTGATTTGCTCATCCTTTTCCAGTTCTTTGAGACAATTCATTAAATTGTTGATTTGTGATCAACAAATTGTTGATTTGTGTCTTCTGGATATAGGCATTTATGGATATAGATTTTCCTCTTGGGACTGCTTTAGCTGTGTCCAACAGATTTTGATAACTTGTGTCCCCTTTATCATTTCATTCAAAGAATCTTTTGATTTCCATCTTAATTTCCTCCTTAATGCAATAATCATTCAGCATTCAGAAGGTTGTTTAGTTTCCATAATTTTGTGTAGAGATGAGTTCTGTTGGAATTGATTTCTAATTTTATTCCACTGTGATCTGAGAAGATGCATGGTATAATTTCAATTATTTTTTAATTTGTTGAGACATGCTTTGTGGCCTAGATAAAGTTAATCTTATAGAATGTCCCATGAGCTGATGAGAAAAATGGATATTCAGTGGTTTGGGGGTAGAATACTGTGTAAATGTCAGTCAGGCCCATTTGTTCTAGAGTTCTGTTTAAGTCCATTGGTCCTTTGTTTATTTTCTGTTCGGAGGATCTGTCCTGTTCTGTCAGAAGGGTGTTGAACTCCCCAGCTATTACGGTGTTGCCATTTAGCATTTTGTTCAGATAAGGTAGGATTTGCTTTATGAATGTGGGTGTTTCTGAGTTAGTGTATAAATATTTAAAATTGCTATGTTTTCTTGTTGAATCGTACCCTTCACCATTATGTATAGTGACCATCTTTGTCTTTCATTACTTTCATTGATTTGAAGACTAAGTTATCCGAAATCAGAACTCCTAGGCCAGCTTCCTTTGGCTTCTGTTTGCATGAAATATTGTTTTTCATCCCTTCACCTTGAGTCTGAATGCATCCTTGTGTGTTAGATGTGTCTCCTGAAGACAAAATACTTGGCTTGTGTCTATTTTCCCATTCGTCCAGGTTATGTCTCTTATTGGGAAGTTGAAGCCATTTACATTTATTGAAAGAAGTGATAAGTAGGGCAGATTTATGTTCATCCTGTTGTGTTTATCTTTGTGGCTTTGTTTTCTCTCTTTAGCCATTGTGGTATCCAGTCTTTGACCTTAGGTTTGAATGAGTTTACGCTGGTGAGTGTTTTTTGTGCTGATCCATGTGTAATGCTGTTCTGAGTACTTCCTGGAGGGTAGGTCTTGTCTTGATGAATTCCCTTAATCTTTGTCTGAGAAGGCCTTCGTTTCTCCTTCATATAGGAAACTTAGTTTTGCAGGATACAAGGTTCTAGGCTGGGCATTATTCTGTTTGAGAACACTGAGAATGGGGTGCCAGTCTCTTCTGGATTATAAGATCTCAGCCGAGAAGTCTGTAGTTAGTCTGATGTGTTTTTCTTTGTAGGTTACCTACTTTTGCCTTACAGCTCATAGGAGGGCCTCTTTCATGTTTATTTTGGCCAGTCTAATGACTATATGTTGTGGTGTCTTCCTGTTTGCAATGACTCTCCTAGGAGTACTTTGAGCTTCTTATACCTGGGTATCTAGATTTCTAGCAAAGCCAGGGAAATTTTCCTTCATTATAGCCTCCTCTAGTGTTCTGAATTTGCTTGATATCCATTGCTAGAGAGCTGGTGTTCCTCTTTGGGAGTGTCCTTTCAGTTTGATTCTTCATACTTTGAGTTCTTTCACTGATTCCTTCCCACCTGGAGCAGCTGTTGCTTCTTACCTTTGGATTTTCATTTAGATAATAACATGACCAGGTTAGTCTCTGACTCAGTAGGTAGTGCTTACGAGTGAGATTCAACCATTCCCTGTGTGATGAGTCAGTAAATACAGTAAAAGGGTAGGCAAATTGAGCTTCCTATCAGTAGGTGGTGCTTGCCCAGAGGAGCAAGCTGCAATGTTTCATCAGCTGGTGGTAGAGTTAGCAGGAACTGAGGTTTCTACTGCTGGGACAGAGGATTCCCATGCCCAGGGCTTGTCTGAATGCACTCTATGTTGGGTACCAGCAGAATTCTTCTCTGTGTTATGTTCCCCTGTGACAGGCCCTGAGTTCCAATGCAAAGTCCCACAATCACTTCACTCTCCGTCCCCAAAACACACAGATTCCCTTACCCTGCATCATTGCTGGGGGTTGGGGAGGGATGACAGAAGCAATGCAAGACTGTGTTTCCTACCCACTTCAGGGCTTCTTTCCTTAACATAATGTTAAAATCAAGTACTGTGATCACTCACTTGATTTTTGGTTCTGAGGAAGATGCTTTCTTGCATGGATAGTTGTTCAGTGTGGTGTTCCTGCAGGGGGATAATCATTGAAGGGTTTTATTTGGTCATTTTGCTCTGCCATCTCAAAGCTTGCAATTTTAAATAGGGTTGTCAGGGAAGACTTCACTAACGAGGTGACAGTTTGAGCAAAGCCTGGGAGGAATTCAAGGAGTAAGTCGTAGAGAAGTAATGGGGGCGGAGAAAGCATTCCAGGAGAAAGGAGCTTTGAGGCAAAGGCTCCAAGGCAGGAGGTGCCTGGCGGTTGCTTTAAAGAAGCACAGACTTGTGGCTGGAACAAAGGGAGGGGAGGGGCAGGGGAGAGGGTATGGTCAGAGGTGCCAGGGAGCCAGACCATGGGAGGCTTTGCAGGTCACTGGAAGGATCTTGGCTTTTACATCAAGAGAGCTAAGAAGACTCTGGACTGAGAAGAGGCAGGGTCTGGCTTTTGTTTTAAAAATACCTCTTAGCTTCTGTGCTGAGATTAAGTAAGATGACCATATGCCCTGGATTGTGTGGGACAGTTTTAGTTTTATGCCTTTTGTTTTGGCCCTTTCACTTCCAAAATGTTCTGAGTTAAAGGATGAAATGTAGGGTCACCCTGAGAATAGACATCTAAGGGAAAGGATGAAAGCAGAGAGACAATTGGAAAGCTGTTTCAATAATCCTGGTAAGAATGATAGTGACATGGAAAAGGCTGATAGCGGAGAGGTGGTAAGAACTATTAGGTTGCATTTTTACAGTGGACACAAAGGGATATCCAAATAGTTTAGATGTCCATAGTAGTAGAGAGAGAAAAATCTCAAAGATGACTCCACTGTTTTTGTGGTGGTGGTTTCGTCTGAGTAACTAGAAAATACATTTTCATTAACTGAGATAGAGAAACTTGGGCCTAGTTTAGGGGAAGATCAGGAATTTGATTTTGAAAGTTTTACTTTTGAGTTGAGTACCAAATAATCAAGTGGACATGCAGAGTAGGCACTGGAATGAGTTTGAAGTTCAGGGGAGAAGTGCAGGAGAATTATATAAATGTGTATTCTCCATTAGTCAGGTATAATATTTTACAAATACACACTTCCCTGTCCAAAGTCTCTGGGCATAGCTCTGCTGACTGCTTGCATCTAAACTATCCGAGAAGTCAGGGCCTGATAAGTCTTTTCTTCCTGTTTCAGTAGCCAATTCCGCACTCTATGCTTATAAGATACTTTTTTTTTTTGGTAACTCTGGTGGGACTTGAGTGTAAAATACTTTTAATATTAAAGTATAACAACTTAATCAGAACGTTTGTGATAACCTTTATTAAATTTTCTTGGAAAATAGGAAACCTGTTGGACCTTGAGATAAACTCTTGCCTTCATTTCTGAATTACTTTCTTCCAATATGTATTTTAATAATTTTGTCTATTGGAATTATTTCTTCAGGGGGAACAATTATTTGTATAATGGTTCTCTATTATCTCCTCCTCTCTATGTTTTATCATATTTTCTCTAATCAGTGTTATTTTGATCTTAAGAAAACCTTTAGCATTATATGTGGATTTTTTCAAACCTGCCCTCCACATCTGACTTGCTATTTTTCTGAATGAAAATTCTGCTTTGTGTAACTCCTCATCTTTTTATAGAATTTATGTAATACCAGCATTCCTTTTACTCTGTTTTCTTTTCATTGTGTGTTGTAGAATTATTTCCCATTTTGGAGCATTCGAATTTTCCTTATTTTCCTTGACAGGGAAAAGAGGTTATAACACATGGTTTTCTTTGCTGTCTCCCATATTCTGTGTCTCTTCCATTCTTTCAGAGGTTCTGTGCTGGGTTGTCTCCTTTTGTTTACTCATCTTTCAAAATGGACAATTTTTGTCCAGTCCAAAATAGTGTAGTTATTGAACGAACTGGATTAAGTGAGCCTCAAAGAGAACTTTAATCTTTTTGCCATTGCCATTACTCTGTATGTACTGTGGTAAACTGCCTTTCTGTAGTCCTGACAATACCTTGTGTATGTTCCATAGCTTTCGATATCACTTTTAATGGTAATAAACAGTCTCTTTCTCCAAGAATGAAAAAAATCCATGAAGTCTAATATCAGCTTCAATATTTCTTCTGGTTTTAGGCTTTGCCTGTCACCCGTTGAGTCAGACCTAGTGCAGAAACTGAGCTATGGTGGGCCAGCCTCACTATCTGCTCACTGGTCCTCCTGTTCCTCATCACTTATGGCACTGCTTCTGGTTCCTGTAAGACTTGCATGCAGGGCCCTCAGAAGAGAGAAGAGGCATTAAAGTCTTATAAGACAGGTAGAGTTTTAATCCATGTTGATGCTCTCCAGCTATGGGGGCAGTCCCCACAGGAGCTTTGTGTAAACTCCACGCCTCCTGCAGAACCATCCTGGGACACAAGGTGCAGCCCGGGGATGTCTGCTGATGCTGGCTTCTCAGCTTTCGCATCCAACAGAATGAGGTAATACATACAAAAATACTTAGCATAGCATCTGTTAGCTGGTATTACTACTCTTCTGAGTAGTAATATTGTTGCTACTATTATACAGAGAACTTTTAGCCTCTTTATTTTGGTTCATTTTAGAATGAACTGTTAGAGGAGATGTTTAAATGGGAGATCATGACTAACAACTTTACTTGGTACTGGAATTTGGAGACATTTTTTTGTATTTATTTGTCAATGAAACTCTATTTTTATAAAGAAGGAAAGAACTTGGAGGTCAAGTTTACTTACATCATTAAATTAGGTGACCGAGGGCCAGAGGGAAAAAGAGGCTTGCCTATTCTTTAGGAGACAATAGCCGGGACTGGAACACAGGACTTTGACTTCTGGCTCTGTGCTTGGTCCTCAGATGTGGTTTCTTCTTCTGAGGGGAGGTTCTCCATGCCTTTATGACCTACTGGGTGTAGATCTCACCTGATTCTTTCTGCTGTCTTGGTAGGTAGCTTAGTTCTGACATGTGCTTTGATGGACAATTAATGCACAGTTTTCTTGAAGAATTAAAGCTTACCTTTAAGAACAATGAATATTTGTGAATCTGTTAAGAAAGTAGCCACCAGATGGCACACTAGACTAGCTTATGCCAAAACGACTGCTATGTATTTGTTTCTAAATTTGCTTAGGGAGGAAAATAGGATCAAATAAATGCCATGCATCCTAATGTTTCAACTCATGAGGAAAATTCTCAGGCTGTCTGAAGACAGCTAACCATGAGAACAAAATGCAAAAGCTCTCCTGGTAATTACAGTTTAGAGGGGTTGGAGGAGTCACACATGTTACTTATTCCCTTTGCTTGCAAGTGGAATAGACCAAGACAGGAGAAACTGACAAGATTGAAAGGGAGACAATTGCAAGAAGTCTTGAAAGGCATCTTAAGTTAAGGTCAGTATAGTCTAGGACCTGGGAGAGGCCACTTGATGGATTGGGAAGGGGTGAGAGGGATAGCAGTGTAAATGAGTGAGCCAGCTTTGACTGCTCAGAGGACTGCAAGGAGATCAGTTAACTATTCAAGAGGGGTAAGCCAGAGAAGGGTAGGGTACAGGGCTGGCAATGTGACATGTTGGGAAGAGCACAGATTCTACAGCTGGGCTGCCTGGGTCCAAATCCGAGCTCTGGCACATACTAGTTGTTGGAACACGCTTTGGTGTATGTTGCTTGCCCTTGCTGTGCCTCAGTTTCCTCATCTATAAAGTAAGAAGACAATACATTTAACTCACAGGGTTGTAGAAAGATCAAGTTAATATTTTTAAAGGGTTTAGAAGAGTGTCTAGTACTTATGTGCTACATTAAGTGTGTATGTTGAATAAATAAGTTTCTGGGTAGAATTAGGCATAAGAAGTCAAAAGGTTAATAATTAAAAGGCAATAGTTTTATAATAATTAAGGGATATTTATCTGGAAGTGAAATGCTCACAGTCCTGGGATGTGTTTATCTTAGCACCTGTTCACTGAGTGCTATGTGAAATGATCAGTCCTGGGATGTATTCAGTTTAACACCTGTTCACCTAGCACTGTTTGCCAGACGTTATTATGGGCCCCACATAAAACTTAAAACAAAAAACCTATAATGATATTGATAATAACTCTCATGTACTGAGCTGCAAATAGGTACTAGGAATTAAGTACTTTAAATACATTACTTCATTTAATCCTCCCCAAAATTTGTGGGGTGGGTTACTTCCATTTTATAGATTATGGAAGTAAGACCCAGATTGATTGATTGATTGATTCGTTCAAGGTCGTACATCAGTAAATGGCAAAGCTGAGATTCAAACTCAGAGCCTGATCATTACTCTAAATACCTAAGAGGCATGGAAGCATACTATAAAATTGCATTATTCTGGAGCCAAGAAGGAAGTTGGTGATACTTTAGTGTGACTGTCTTCCCCATTTTATGGATGAAGAAACTGAGAATCATAGATAATAAAAAGATTTGTTCAAGGTCATTTGGCTGAGGGGCGACAGTATAAAAACCTACATTTTCTATCCCCAGTTCAGTTTCGATAATAAGCAGTGTTAAAGTAAGCACAGTATCCGTGCCATACATTACTATTATTATTATTCAAAGAAACTGTGTTAGACTATGTTATATGAAGTGTCTCCTTCACTAGGGCAACAAGGAAAATACCGTGTTTTCTTTTTACACTATGTCAGTCTAACAGCAATTTAAAGTATTTTGTCTATTATGTATGTAGATGAAAATGTTCTATAGTTCTTTCCTTCTCTGGGCTCCCTGAACACAATGAACTGTTCCTTGTTTACGGCACTGCTCTTTGTATCAAACTCTGTTTTGTCACCTGTCTCCCCAGTTAGGCCTGTTTCTAGTGGCATAACTAAGGGGAGGCCCAGGGGTTGTCACCTTTCTATAATTTCTCTCAACCCCACCAAATTTTGTACTTCAAGAGAATGTACAATCTAACAATGCTTTTCTTATACAAATTAAAGATAAGTCATTTGAATGCCCCCATGTCTCTGTTCGTCCAGATTGTCACCCTAAGTGCCTCTGGCATAGAGATTCTCTGGCTACCATAGATAGACCTTCAAGGCTTGTGACCGTGCGTTTCGGTTTATGTGTGTCCTCTGCCAAAGTGCCTGTCATAGAGTAGACACTCAGTTGACTCAATAAGAGGAAATCCTTCACTAAATGAAGGGAGAAAAATACCGGGAGCTGTTTGTGCTTATTTTGTCTGACGGTTTTGTCTGTTTGGTTTTGCTGATATTTTTAGCTTCCCTCTGGGCTTGCATGAACTTTGATGTGTTATAGAAGTCCTTGTTATTTAGGACCTCTTTTCAAGAATGAGCTAGAGTAAAGTGGAAACCTGCCTGGGGAAAATGGCATTTAATCCAAAATGTGAGTTAGGTAGTGGGCCTCAGACCCAGTAAGATCAACTTCCTTGTGATCAGAGAATTTCATGGCAGAAGAGATTATCTGCCTGGAATGATTCTTAACAGTCCATGTCCTCCACTAGGTCATGGTAATCTAAGTTTAAGAGATAGCTTATCTGAACTAGTAACACTTGTTTAGGTGACTGTCCAGTGATTGCCTTTGGAATGTAGCCCACTACCATAGGTTGAAGAAAAGAGTGTAACTTATAAATATGAAAGACAGACTAGATTAAGTTTGTGCAAAATTAATGAAAAATGTATGTTAGAGAAAACAATTAGCAGTGTGTGAGTGTTCACAGGTTTTCTGCCTTCGCTGTCTGACATGTTGTTTCTGGGCTCCATTGTGATAGTGGGATGTGGGTGAGAGAGAGAATGCAAGTGAGCACAGATAGGCTGGATGGGTTTAGTGTGGAATGAGCAGAGATTTCTCCTAGAAGAAGGGAAAAAAACAGGTGGGTGGATGAGAAAGATAACAGCCGGCTTGGGGTAGTTTGAAGAGAGTTTTGCAGTTTTGGATTGCAGTCAGCTGCTCTACTATGATAAATAATGTTTACATGCAATACATGGGTAAAGAGAAATTTAAAAGTAAATTGGTATGAGTTTTGAATGTATCTTCTACAGTTTGGATGACTTTTTTAAAACTAACGTTGTAACTTAATCCCCAATGTGGCGATATTGAGAGGTGGGATCTTTAAGAGGTGATTGTGAATGGATTAATCCATTTATGGGTTAATGGGTTATCATAGGAAGGAAACTGGTAATCTTATAAGAAAAGGAAGAGAGACCTAAACTAACGCAGGAGCACACTCAGCCCCCTCACCATGTGATGCCCTGCAGGACTTTGCAGAGAGCCCCCACCAGCAAGGAGACCCTTGCTAGATGTGACCCCTTGACCTTGGACTTCTCAGCCTCCATAACTGTAACAATTTTTTCTTTATACATTACCCAGTTTCAGGTATTCTGTTATAAGCAACAGAAAATGGACCAACACAAACTTCCTGGGATTTCATTCTAAGGAATCCCAATATAGACTCAAAGGACTCCTTAATTAGATTTTAAACATCGAAGTGGTGTTTCTCTAAATGTGACATCATGCTGTGTGATAAGTCGGGAAGGCAACCAGGTTGATCTGGTCTAAATGTAAATCAATTTTGCTAATGAGTGTTTAATAAAGTTTGGAAAGTAATATAGAGTCTATTCCATTCTGAGTGTCATGAAACACATTAACATAGCAAAACCACTGGGAAATTCAGTATGAAAAAAGTTAAGTATGTCTGACGGATGTTTTCTAAACTTTAAAATGTGGAACACTATTACCTAACATCTTCTGGGAATATTGTTTCATCGAGTATTGTAGGAAATGCTTGCTTCAGTTGAAACAGCATAGATTTAGGTATCTGAAAAGTTAATTACCAATCCTAGCTTTGTAAACTGTTAATACTTAGTTGCAGTCAGTGTCACTCAAAATAGGACTCCCAGACTGCCAGTTTGCAAAGTGCTTGCTACATAAGAAACATTCATGGAATGTAAACCAATTGTATCAATAAACATATTTAGTTCAGATGATTTTTTTGTACAAGACTTCCTTAACAAAGAAGTCATGTATTCTGATTTATATTCTATTACGAGTCTGACACTTTGAGTAGGATTAGCTGTAATGGTTGTAGTAAGTCACTTGACCTTTCTGATCTCAATTTTACTTTTTATCACATGATTGGGTAGAAAAATACACTTTGAGATTCAACCTGTTCTGAGTTCTGTAATTCTAAACCTGGTAATCTTCTGGTGGACCAGAACTTTGGAACAAAATTAAGTATCTCTGTTCCAAACCTCTGGCATAATCCATGAGAACCATAAGAATTTGACTTGCAGTTTTATTTCTAAACTAGCAAAATAAAGACATTTAATATTTTTATTTCTTTCCTAATTGACCAGAAACATTGGTGCATATTTTTACTGTTGTTGTTGAAAGTCTATGGGTATTATGGATAGATATAGACGCTGATCATCATCTTCAGCAATGTTGACTTGTATTTAAATTGTGCTTGCAATAATGGTGTATCTGTTTCTCAGATGATCAAATTTTGTCCTAGAACATTCTGGCACATTCCTAATCTGAGGTAAAGAATAAAGATAATTCCAATATGGATAAGGATTTGTAAAACAGCATGATACTCTGAAAGGGAAATGGGTTTTTGAGTCTCATAGTCATGGATTTTAATTCCATCTTTATTATGTAATATCTGTGTGACCTTGGGCAATTGTATTAACCTGTGTGAGTATTCATTTTCTCATCTACGAACCTGATAGGTTTGTTTAGAAGCATTATCTCATTTAATTATCTTAAGTTCCTATTATTATTATAGGTTTTAAAAATAAGGAGAAGCTAGGAATGAGGTAAAGAACTGAGAAATACAAGATGAGAACAGAAGAAATGTTTAGGGAGAGCAGTGTGAAGGTCATAAAGTGATGGCTGCCAAAATATTGGTTTAGACACAAGGACAGAGCCCACTAAAATTGCCCAGATAATTCAGTGGAAAATGAGCACAATCAGAGGTTTGAGGAGTGCAGAACCTGGATAGGTAACCACAGATAGTTCAGAACCAAGGGATAGCATCAACAGCATAGGTCTCAGCAGGAGTGAAGAGATACGGGATAGAAAATAGCAACATTACATTTATAGGTTCGCGTATGTTGAACCATCCCTGCATCTCTGGGATGAAGCCCACTTGGTCATGATGGATTATTTTCTTGATAAACACCTGGATTCGGTTGGCTAGAATTTTGTTGAGAATTTTTGCGTCTATATTCATAAGGGATATCGGGCTGTAGTTTTCCTTTTTTCTTGTGTCCTTTCCTGGTTTTAGTATCAGGGTTATGTTGGCTTCATAAAATGTGCCTAAGTGCACATATAAGAATAACATTTATTGGGTGTCAGGCAGGTGGGAGGGGGGAGAAGGGGATGGGTATATGCATACACGATGAGTGCGATGAGCACCATCTGGGGGATGGACACGCTAGAAGCTCTGACTTGGGGGCAGGGGGGGAGGGCAATATACGTAAACTAAAAATCTGTGTCCCCATAATATGCTGAAATAAAAAAAAATAGCAACATTAATGGGTTCCATTCTAGTAGGTGACCTGCACTCCCAAACAAAAGAATAATGTTCTTTAAGACAGAAGAGAGGGGAGATCTCTAACTGGCCCATGGGGTGATTGGGATAATGTTCAACAGGATAACAAGGCTGAAGGAATCAGATGAGTGAATATACAATACTTGAGTTGTTATAACCCTGCATGGTAGAACTGAGATCATTTAATCCAAACTGAAATAGACCTGTTGTGACCTATAATTGTAAAAGATATCTCAACTTTATATTGCAAGCCTCCAGATTTTTTTTTTTTTTTTTTTGCCTAGTAATAACTCCTGTTTTTATAGCACTTTCCAATTTCCTAAACACTTTCACATGCATTATTCCAATGGAGGATTATGACAGCTGATAGGTCTCTCTCCATGGTACAGATGAAGAACCTGAAGCTCAGAAAGGTCAAATGATTAGAACAAGGATGCATAGCTAATTCTTAGAAGAAGCAAGATTGTTACTGTTATCGAAAATCTTAAGTCTATGTAACTTAGCTTTTTCTGGAATGAAATAGTGTCTTTCCCTAATGGTGAAAATTATCAGTTACCATCAGCCCATTCACTTGTATTAAATGGAAGGAAACAGGGAGAGATAACTTTCCCAGAGAAGGTCAGTAGAGATAGTCTACTAGACACAGCCATCACAGCTTAAGTGCTATGTCTCAAAATAAGCCAATTAATTGCTCTTTATTTCTAAAGTATTGGCTAAATGTCAATATAATTATTATTTGAGAATGCTTCTGAGAAGTTATATAAGTTGAAAAATAAAACTGCTGACCTTTGTTAGCCATAGGTGGTTTAGGTCAGAAAAGGTACATGAGTTGCACTCAAACTACCACTTTTCATTCCCGTGACAGACATCACTAATCAGTAATGATATCCTTGCCCATTGTGCCCAGATGAAGCTTCACAGCTCTTAAAACTGGCCTATTTGCCATCCAGCTTTAGGCACAGATATACCTAGGAGTTTGCACTACCCTTTCGATCTAAAGCCATGCTTGAAAGCCCTTTTCTTTTCTAGGTAATGTTCAAAACAATTTTCATTCCCTGTATTATGCCTGACACCTATTAACAAGATCAACTACATTATTACAATTCATGCAAAATTATGTAAACATTCCAAAGAACACAAAATTTGTACAGAAGCTGACAGACTCAGTACTTTGTTCTACATCTTTGAGGATATTGTCATTTCTGCTTATAAGAAGACAAAGTGGCCCTCCAGTAGTCATTGGTGAATTTCCCTCTTCAAAAGCATAATTGTTATGCACTTACTTCCTGCAAGTCTAAAAATTAATTTTATTCTAGGGACCCAGTGAAGTCGATCGTTTACTTTTAGGAAGGAAATTTCTCCACTGCATTGTTCATTGTTACTAGCTTAGAAACCAGTTATTTATTCCATACAGTATAAGGCAATGCTTTAAATTGGAATCTTACTTCTACACTATAATTCAGTCCTTGGCACTCAGTGTAACAAGGAAGCATACGACTGTAGAATTGTTTTAGAACTAGGGATGAATTAATCGCTCAAGGGAGCTTTCTCAAATATGCTTATATTTTCAACTCTATTTTCCTTCTACTGCCAATCTCCAGCCTCCTTCCATTCTGGTTTCCCTGGGGGCAGGTGACTGTGGAGGGTTAATGTATATTTTTGAAAAGTTCCCGTGAGTTATTATATTACCCAAGTCTCTTTCCTCCCTCCAAATGAGAAGCACTGATGCAATGGAAAGAACACTTACATTTTAAGTTAGGAGAAACTTGATTATTACTCAGGACTTACCTGGTTTCAAGCAACAGAAACGTAAGTCAAACTGGCTTTGGCAAAAAGGAAGAGGTTTAATGCACAACTCCAGGGCTGATTCTGGCTGGATTCAAGTATAGCTGGATCAGGATTCCAAGCAATATTATAAGGTACTTATTACCTCCATATCTTTAGCTTTTCTTTTCTCTGTATTGGCGTTATTCTCAGATAGTGACCCCAATCAGTTTACGATTTCTCTCTCTCATAGTTCAACTAACCTCCAAAGAGGGAGAAATTTCCTTTCCCTAACAAGTCTCCTGAAGGACTTAACCTTGCTCACTGGCTTGGCTTGTCTCTTGTGACCATTTCTGAACTAATCACTGCAGCCACTGGAGAAGGAGTAGCCTAATTTTCTTATTTCTGGGCAAGGAAGATATCACTCAGTAATTACCTCAATGGTTGTCATGGTCGTCTGTGGCTGACATCTGTTCCACGCTGTTCCAGTTGTTAAATATTTTGTATATATTCCTGTTCTTGGATTACAGGCTCACCCTTCTGAACATTAGGATTTAGAATTGAGAAAGTGATAGTTTCCCCATATGAAAATTACACCAGAGAAAGGGGAATGAATATCTTTTTTTCCAGGACATGAAATTACCACTTTTGGTCATGTTTTCCCCATATGTAAAATAGAAAACATAAATCAGTTGCTCTTATCATTTGCCTGTCCATTCTAATTTTCTATGAAAAGAAACAGTACTTTGCAGGCTTTTCTAGTACCTATTACAAATTATATCAAATCTATAAGGTACATATATACATATTAATATGCATGTATGTACTTATGTCTGTGTGTCTGCATATGTTTACATGTGTATACATTACTCAGTTTGCACATAAGGAAACTGACACAGAGGAGTCACCAGGGTCTCACTGAAAAATACTGATGGGGCAGTTCTGTAACTGTATTTTCTAGTCCAGAGCTTTTATTTTTTTGCCACTAAATCATGCTTGCATATTCATGTCTTTGCCTTGGAATGTTAACATTTTAAGAGGATTTTGCAATTTATGAGAGTCTCTTTAGAAATAAAAAGGTTTAACTCAAAGATCTGTGTGCCAAATGCTAGAATTTGAAGTGCCATTACCAGAAAGGTGCAAGTGGGTCATAACATTGAGGAGAAGGAACATCAGGACAAAGATAGGGTCTGTGTCATTATTTGGCGAGACAGTGATTACTTTAAAAAGCATCTGCCTTTGATGACTTTTTTGCTTGTCTCATCATGGCCTTGTTTTCATGGGTATTGTGCTAATGGCCTGTTCATCACATTCTTAACAATAATTTTATTCCAACCTGTTATCTAATCAAACAAAAAATGTGCCACTTTTCTTTCTTTCTTTTTTTTTTGAGACAGAGTCTCACTCTGTTGCCTGGAGTAGAGTGCCGTGGCGTCAGCCTAGCTCACAGCAACCTCAAACTCCTGGGCTCGAGCGATCCTACTGCCTCAGGCTCCTGAGTAGCTGGGACTACAGGCATGCACCACCATGCCTGGCTAATTTTTTCTATACAGATTTTTAGTTGTCCAAATAATTTCTTTCTATTTTTAGTAGAGACGGGGTCTTGATCTTGTTCAGGCTGGTTTCGTACTCTTGAGCTCAAACAATCCACCCACCTCGGCCTCCCAGAGTGCTAGGATTACAGGCCTGAGCCACCATGCCCGGCCATGCCACTTTTCTTGAATGTGAGTTTTCCTACCTCCCTAGCTATTGCCTTAGCACGATGTGTCAGTAGGAGTGAAAATTGAGGGACAGCTTTCGATAATTTTTAGATTATGCTATATTAAGTCCCTGTGTATTCCATGTATAGTTCATTGTTATTTTTTCTTCATAGGGCCAAACGACTCCTTCTCTTCTCCACTCTGACAAAGGTTTCACACAGAAATTATTAGGCAAATATTTAAAATCCAAACTATGACCCAAGTGCGAGATGCTCTATCTCGTTCATGTAAAAATCACTTATTAAACGCCTATGCTGTGTAACTCTGGGTGATATATAAAGATGAATCACTGTTTTATAGACATAGGCCTGGATATAAATCAGTATGATACAAGATAGATAGTTATGTGTGTCATAGGAGAGGAGTAGATAAATTGCTATGAGAGGCGAGAGGATTTTAAAAAAATCCTTTCCAAAGAATTTACTTTGTTGTAGAGGGGCTAAGGAATGTTGTACTCTGGCATCTTTTAACTACAATAAATGACTGACTTCAAATGTGCTTAGGCTAAAGTCAAAAGTATGTTCACACTGAATTCCAGGAATAAAGGAGGATTTCATGAAGAAGGTGTTTAAATTGAACCTTGAGAGATGAGTAGGATTCAGTATTAAAACAACTCTGGGAAATCCTGTTCAGAATTCATATTGCCTTGGGAAAGGAAACACTTTAATCTGCTTGCAGCTGTTTGATGCTTAGGTCAGGGGCGGCAACTATTAGTTGGGATTAAGAGTGGGTACCCAGAAATTGACGGGGGCGGAAAGAAGGAGAGGCTGAGCACAGACCATGGCCTGAAAAGGCAGGTGATGGTGAGGAGTGAGGGAAAGACCTTGGGAGTTGGAGGAGACCTTGTCTGCTTCCAGGTGGGTACTAGGTAGTTATGGAAGGCCAGGGAGAGATCTATGGATTTTGAAAAGTGGGAATTGACAAGTAAGAATGGAAAGGAAATATGAAGGCGATGATATAGATGGAATACTTGGAAATAGGTGTCAACTTCTCTAGAAATGAAGTTGTGATTTCATTTTTATATGTGAATGTAATTATATGAAAAGGGGCAAGACGGTTTACATCATTTCACCATAGATTGGCTCTATTCTCAGTGTCGAAAATAGGACAGTGAGTAAGAAAGAGTTCGTGCCCTTTGGGAGCTGATAATCTAGTATGGGGCGGAGGTTAGTCAACAACCACCAATTACGTGTGTAGTGTTTTATGGCAACCCTGCTTGAGTCCTAGGGCTTGAATCCTTTCAAATAATCTACCCCGACCATCCAATTTAATTTTTGGTCTTAATTTAAAATTTTCCTCACTAGTAGTTATTCAGTTTTCCTTTTATTATTTCTTTCACTCACTCACTTATACATTTATTTGGCAAACATTTGAGCTCCTGTTATGTTCCATGCTTTGTTGTGAGCATTAAGGTACATGAGTGAACAGGAGGGACGATGACGCCCACCTTCAGGAGCTTTTATTCTATAACAGTGTCATCCAGCAGAATTTCCTGCAGTGATGGAGATGTGCTCTATCTCTGTTGTCAAACATGTACTCACCATTAAATTGGTACTAATCAGTCAACACTTACCTGCACATGTGGAAGTAACATTCATCGAGTGTTGGCCAGGTGGGGGGGGAGGAGGGTATGGGTAAATTCACACCTGTGGAGTGCGGTGTGTGCTGTCTGGGGATGGGCGTGCTTGTAGCTTTGACTCGGATGGTGCAAAGGCAATTTATGTAACCAAAGCATTTGTACCCCCGTTATAGTCTGGAATTAAAAAAAAAATACTTAATATCAAAAAAAAAAAAAGGAACCTGCAAGCAATTTGTGGCTGTTGAGCACTTAATGTGTGGCTAGCGTGGTTGAGGAACTGAAATTTGAATTTTATATACTTAAACATAAATAGCCATGTGTAGCTAGTGGCTACCGGATTGCACAGTATAGTTCTAGGAGTGATAGACAATAAATTGGTAACATTTTAAAGAAATAATTATGGATTACTTTAGGTGCTGTGAAGTAAATAAATGAGGTTCTAAGTTAGAGAAAAATGGGAGAGGATGTGCTTTAAGGGGTAGGCAAGTAAAGCCTGTTACCATATCAGAGATCCGAGAGGTGAAAAAGAGCTAGTTAGAGAAAGAGCCTTGGGGAACAGAGGGAAGAAGTCCCCAGGAAATGGCTTGGCGTGCTTGAAGAACTGACAGAGTGGCCAGATCTTCCTAAGTGCAACGTAGTGTGTAAGAGGAAGTTGAAGGAGAGGCACGAGCCATGTCATGCAACAGTTGGGTAGCGTGTGGGCCGTGCTGTGTCCTGGGGCGTGAGCTGGTCCCTGTTTTCCATGACAGTGGTCATTTCCTGTTGGGCTCTATGGAAAACGATTCAAACGCTGGGGCACCTCACAGCATCTGCCCATCACATTTGATCATCTATCGACTCTGTCACGTGATTCGATACGAAAATGTCAGTGCCTACCATGGAACAAAAAATTAAGTTTGACAAGGTTCACATTCCTATGAAGTTTAACAAACTGAACACCAATTAAGATATGTTGTTTTCTTACAACAGTAATCAACTATGAATGATTAAAAGTAGGATAAAAGCTATTATTGTAGCTTATTTTTTATTTATTCATTTTTTAATATCGCTAGAAGGAAGCTAACTTATGAGGTCCGGAGACATTTATTTCTTGAAAGCTTTTGAGAAAACATGGATGGGAGTTAAAAAAAAAAAAAAAAAAAGGATAAGAGATCGACTTAAAATAACTTGACTATTTTTAAAGCTGTCAATCCTTGATTTGGAGTTTCTTCTCTGAATGTATCAGAATTCAGACTGTAGGGATTAGTGATTGATGCCAGGAGATACAAGTGATTATGCAGATGACATGCCCCTGGTTAGGCAGCTACATGCCAGCAAGTAGCTCTGATGTCCAGCAGTCGCTTTTGTCAGCTTTGTTGATATTTTAAAAATGTCAGGAACTTGCACTTAGAATGTAGATTTCTTTGCTTTTATATATATGTATATATATATATTTGTAGAATCACTGTCCATCAGTCTGGGTTCTAGAGCCAAGGGAATCACCTTTAAATGATAAAGAGGAAAAATGTAAAATGTCACCTGGTTTGTTCTGTAGAAGCAGAACTTTTCAGTAAAATAGAAAAACGTATTCCGAATGTTCTAATTACTGATCTCTAATGACTAACACTGATTTCAGTGACTGATTAACCTTTTTACCTTGCCTAGTTTAGTACCAAACAGGTACATTTATTCTGTATTGGCAGGTTCTTTTCTTTTACATAACTCAATGTGACACTAAATCGCTACCACCAGAGCACATATTTTGAGATAATCATAATACCAGATAGTTCTGCCAGGGTGTAGACTTGTGCAAATTCATTCCCAAGCATCTTTTCACTTCATACGACAGCCACGTGAGAAAGTATGATATGAGACATTGTCTGTGTCTTACTCTGAGGCCACCTCTGTTATGCCCTGGGAGTTTGGATGAGGTGAGGCAGAACTTGAAGCCAGGCTGTAGGCCATTCCTCCTGCTGGAGGGAGAGGGGTGCAGCTTCTTCTCTATTTCTTCTTTACTGTTCAATGTCATGAGCTTGCAGAACTATGAACAAGGTTTAAGTGAACCCTTTAAATTCAGACAAAGAAAAGTCCATGTATCAATTAAGAATCTTTGCATTACAAGCAACCAAAATGTAACTCACATAGTGGTCTCAAAATCAAAGAAATATATTGGTTCCTATAATTATAAAGTCCTGAGATAGGATGGGATTCGGGGCTCAGTAATGAAATAATGAACATCACTCATCTCCTCTGCCTCTAGATTGGTTCCCTGATCAGAGAAGATGTCTCCTCACTGACTCTACTTATGTTCCAAAAAGGAAGTTCCATATTTTAAATATTAAACAGTGCACAGTAGAAAGAACACAAGAATGTCAGGAAGCCTGGACTCTGTTCTCAGTTCACCACTGGTTATATGGATTTCCTCTGTCAGAGTGGTCAGAGAAGTGAGTTAACTCCTAGAATTACATCTTTCCAGATCGAAATCTAGAGTGTGTGGTGTATATGTGTTGGGGGGTACACCCTGGCCCCCAAATTCCAGAAAAGAGATTTTCCCTTTTGGAGCTCACATCTTTCACATGCCCACCCAAGACCAATTTGCAGGAGCCCAAGCAATGGAGGGCTACCTGTGAGTCTACACCACCTAAACCACGGAACAAATGGCAGAGAGGACCACTTGAAATAGGGGGCCATTTATTGCAGAAGTAGTGTGCGCAGATTCTGGGTGGTCCTCTCTCTGGCAAATATGCGGCATGCATAATTACATTGACTGATCCTCTAAAAATCAAACCTCTAGTCTCAACCTTTTTAGTGCCAGGAGCTAATCCCCTTGGCTGTTCACGGAACTGGAATTCATCTCTCTGCTTTCCTCTCATAAGGACTCCCCAGTCACAGGGTGCCCAAAGGGGAATTGGGCTATTCCAGATGGCTTTGATCCATGCCAGTACTCTTCATTATGTAAACTTTCCTTCTGACAGCTCAGGCAGAACATGTCACATCTTGAAAGAGGAGTTTTCATTAACTACTTTGCTTCTGCCAAATGGAATCAGTGTATCATGTGGCCCCCTGCCAGACGTCAGAGAGAGATGTTCCTCCTGTTTGCAGCACCAGTGTGGCTCCTAGGTTCAAGCTGGAGTCTATTTTCCAAAGATCAATAGATTTCGCACCTTGTGGAGGAACGCCTCTTGACCACTTGAACAGAAGAACTGTATTGTCCCGGTAGTAGAATTGAGAATAGAATCCAGGTTTCCTGACCAGGAGTGTTGTGCTCTTTCTACTGCATACTACTGAATCTTTAAAACCCAAGATTTTTTAAAAAATATGGATTAAGTAAGGTTTGATAAATGGTGTACATTTGCTACAGGAAAAAAAAAAAAAGCAACCTTGGTCATTATCTTAGCTCCCCTCCTTACCTCTCTGCCATACATAGACAATTAGGACATTCTACTTATTTGAATTTTTAAGTGCTTCTAAATATCTTTACTTTAAAAAAATATCCACTATTTAGGCCATAATAATCTTTCTCCCAGGCTACTATATAATATCTTAGGTGGATTCTCTGCTCACAGAAGACACAGGATACTGTCTAATATAAAAATATCATTCTAGTAGTCTTTCTTAAAACTTACCTATGGCTCCCATAGCCTTTGCCTCAGTGTTAACTCTTGAATGAGGTTCCCTCCACCGCTTTTCTTGCCTACATCCTAGACCCATTCTCCTTCACAGAACAGTGACCTTTTCCTCTTTAGAAGAGCCAGCTTTCCTCTTTTTAACCCCAAGACCTTTGCACATGGTATTGCTCTTACTTGGAATGTTATACTCCTTCCCATTGCCACTCCCTTAGATTTAGTAATGTTCATGTCCTTTTAAAGGATGTCCTCAGCTTAGAGGTTTCTTATTCTGGCAAATTGTCCCTCATTTCTCAATCTGGTTTAGGTACCTCTGCTATTTGCCTCCATAAAAATAGCAGACTATTCCTACTCACACTGCTGTCTGTTTTATCAGCCTCTTTGCACACATAAAACACATGCACATACCACACAAACACAAACCCCTCACGGTAAGCATTTTCCGGTTTTAGCAGCACTTAATGCAGACCTGAAAGTCACGGAGAAGGAGCACGCACAGCAGAACAGGGAGCTTATCCTCTCACGGATCCTGCTTTCTGTCTTCCCCTTCATGTCGCCGTTGATGGTGAAGAGCCTTCTCCATAAAAACCCCAACTTCTAGCAAGGCTATTGTATTTATCAATCACGTGGTGTTTTCTTTTATAATCAATTTTCCTTTAGCTTCTACATAAAAGGAAGTGTTTCTCTTGGCACCTGTGTAATATAAGCCCAATCCCCTTTTACCTAAAACCACTGTTTATTTCCTCTTTTGATTCATTCAAAGAGATATATAAGTGATAATTATTTGTAGAGTTCAAGTCCCAGGGATGGTGGTTCACATTTAAATAGAAAGTGACCGCTTAAAAAAATGTATCTAAATTCTGGTGGTAAAATTTCAGGAGACATCCTAAGCACAGCTAGAATGTTGGGGTGAGCAGAGGTATTGAATCCCCTAGAATCTCACCTTTTAAGTTTCTAGCCAGGGTCCTAGAACCTCAGGGTTAGAAAGAAATTTAAATGCCATATTTACGTTTCTGTGACTAGTTCTCCGAAAGTCTTTTTAAACCTCAATCGTTTGTGTGTATGCACCTGTACCACCCTGATTTAAATCACTATCAATTCTCTACTGGATCAAGTAAGTAACCTCTTAAATGGGTTCACTACTTTCAGAATATACCCTTATTCTTCTATAGTTGATTCCCAACATATAGTAGCTAGGGTAATATTTTTAAAAAACTAGTTGTGTCACTCCTCAATGGTGTTTATCTCATTGTGAGTAAAAGCCAATGTGCTTAGTTAGGGTGGCCCTGAGGCTTCCAGGAGCTGTCCAGGCTTCCCGTGCTGATCTTTTACCGTCTCACCCATTCCACTCCAGCCACGCTGGTCTCCTCGTTCTTCACGTATGCAAGGCTTTCTCCCTCTATGTGACTTTTTCAGTGGCTATCCTTGGCCAGGTACACTCTCCTCTCCTGCTGCATTTCTACTTCATTGGCTCATTCTCTTCCATCCCTCCGGTCTTGCCTCAAATGCTGTTCTCAATGACGTCTCCCTTGACCACCCTGTTTAAAATCACAACTCTCTCACAGCACTTCTGATCACCTATCACAGCTGTTTTTTCCATAGCTCTTATCTAACCTACGATACGATTTAGCTACTTATTGGGTTTATACCTCCCATAGATAGAATGCAGTGTTTATGAAGACAAGGTTGTCTTCAGTGACACATATCTATTAGCTAGAACAGGTGCTCAATAAATATTGATCGAATAAATGAATCGACTATTGCCTACTTTATCTTTCTACAGTCATCTATTAGCTTTTTGAGAGTTTATAAAACTCTTTAGACCAAATTGTAAACTTCCAGTTAGTCTTAGCTAAGGATGTAAGTATTATTGTATTTTCCAAATCATACTTATAATTAACATTCTATTGTTTCATAAACACTTCTCACAAAGATCTTGGCTACTTTGTAAATCCTCTTGAGATCCTTTGTTATTTGCCATCCTACCACTGGTTCTTTCTACCCCTTTATATTCTTGGTTCTTAGCATGGCCTTTTTTTATTTCATCGATCAGTCTCATCTTCCCACCTTGCTTCGTATCATGTTCAACTCTGCCTTTCCATCTTTTCCTTAGATGGCTTTTGAGAACAGACTTTTCTCTCCTTTCTGATATTTCCCCATTCATCTAGCAATACCAACTGTATAGCCATAACCAGGAGGGTAAAAAAATTAGATTTTTGACCATTCTAAGTAGATTCCAGAATGTATTACTAAACCTGATATATTTCACTCATAGGAGGGGCAGGTCATCATAAGAACAACACATATTCAGAGCTCCTTTATTCTTACTGTATATGATTCCAAAAAATTTCTTACCGCCCCAAACCTTAGTTGCTTAAATCAACAATGATTAATGATTTTTCATGAATCTGTGGGTTTACTGGGCCTCAGCTGGTTGGTTCTGCTTCACATGGTGTGGGCTGAGGCCATTTAAGTGGCTGTAGGATGCAGGATGGGGCCGCAGTGTCTAAGACAGCCTCTCATCTTCCATGGCCTCTCCTTCCTCCTGGCCTCTCACTATTTAGTGGTCTGTTCCGCGTTTCTTTAGTGCATAGAGGTTGGCTTTTTAGAGTATAAGTGGAGCTGTCCGACCTCTTAAGGACCAGGCCCAGAACTGGCACAGCATCGCTTCTGGAGCATTCTGTTGGTCAAAGCAAGTCACACGGCTGACCTAGATTCGAATAGCTCCACCTGTTGATGGGACAAATTGCTGGGAGTCATATTATCAGGGTAAACTGTTGTAACTTTCTCTCAGAACTTAGAAGATCAGGAGCAGCAATTCAGAATGTGGGGATAAAAGCAGGGACTCAGACAGTTGCTGAGACTTTGGCTAATCAAATCGTGTGTGTCAGAGTGAGTGGGTGGGTGGTGAGGGTTAAGAATGTGCAGTTACATAAAACTCAAGATTTCTGGAAGTACTAGCATCTTGTGGGACATTTAATGTTAAGGCAGAAAGCATCATGGCCCCCAAGAGAATTAATGTGTCATGGTCTAGCATTATAATTGATGGGCATGACTCTAAGTTATTAAGAAGGGACGTTATCTAATTACATATATGCTCTGTTTGAGTAGATGAGAAAATATTTAAGGTATTGTAGAAATTTTACAGAAAAAAAGGCTACTTCGTTTTTTTTAAGTTCTGGGATGACAGGGAACATTTTAATTATTTGAAATTCCCTTATGGACAATAGTTTATTTCCTGTGCACATCAGAAAAAAAAATGAGTCTCTAACTTTTTCAAATGATTTTTTTTTTTCTTTTTAGCACAGGACTGCACACACAGTAGGTGTTTGATAAATGCTCGCTGATAAAAATCAGGCCATGAGTGAAAACTAGAGGAATGTGGATGTTATCTTTCTATTCAAAGGCAAATTTCCTTTTCCGCAAAGGTTAATCTTATAGTTTCTAAAAATATGAACAATAGACTTTTTCTTTTCATAGCATTAATGGTATCTGAGTGGATTAATTACCTTTTTGTTCCCATTAGCTAGTGGCAGTTATGCAGGGCCCATAGCACAGAGCCAAGGCAGTGGTATTAGTCATGTTTTGCTGCAGATCATGGGGAAGAAAACTGGGTTAATGAGAGGGCCTGGGGACTGAGCACCACAGCCCGTGGTGAAGTGTACTGAACAGAGAGGATTAGACAAGGAGTAATAGGATGGGAAGGGAAAAAATGCATGTTCTGAAAAAATCAAGAGGTAATTAAGCAATTTCCAAAGAACTAGATAGGAGGTAAAACTAAAAAGTTTCTGCAGAAGGAAACCAATCAACAAAATGCAAACGCCACCTATATAATGGGAGAAAATATTTACAAACATATATCTGATAAAGGGGTTAATATCCAAAATGTATAAGGCACACCTGCTACTCCATAGGAAAAAAAAATTAAACAATGAGGCCGGGGCACAGTGGCTCATGCCTGTAATCCTAGCACCCTGGGAGGCCGAGGCAGGTGGATTGTTTGAGCTCAGGAGTTCGAAACCAGCCTGAGCAAGAGTGAGACCCCGTCTCTACTAAAAATAGAAAGAAATTAATTGGACAACTAAAAATATATAGAACAAATTAGCCAGGCATGGTGGCATATGCCTGTAGTCCCAGCTACTTGGGAGGCTGAGGCAGAAGGATTGCTTGAGCCCAGGAGTTTGAGGTTGCTGTGAGCTAGGATGATGCCATGGCACTCTAGCCTGGGCAACACAGTGAGACTCTGTCTCAAAAAAAAAAAAAAAAAAAATGGACCAAAGAACTTAGTAGACTTTTCTCCAGAGGAGATACACAAATGGACAACAGGTTTTTGGAAAGGTGTTCAATGTCACTAATCATCAGGGAAATACAAATCGAAACTACAATGAGATATCACCTCATACCTTCTAGGATGGCTGTTAATAAAAAAAAAAAAAAAAAGAGTGTGTGAGGAGGTAGAGATAAGGGAACCAAAGGGAACCCTCTATGCTGTTGGTATGAATGTAAATGAATGCAGCCACTACAAAAAACAGTATGGAGGTTCCTGAAAAATTAAAAATAGTCCTACCTGCCACGTGATCCAGCAATCCTACTTTTGGAATATATCCCAAAGAATTGAAATCGAGATCTTGAACTTGATATCTGCACTCTAATGTTCATTAGAGTGCCTTCATAGAGCAGCATTCTTCACAACAACCAAGACCTGGAGGCAATCTAAATGTCCACTGGTGGTTGAATGGATAAAGAAAGTGTGGCATATACATACAGTAGAATATTATTCAGTCTCATAAAAGGGAAATCCTGCCATTTGTGACAACATCGATGGACCTGGAGGACATCCTGCTAAGTAAAATAAGACAGACACAGGACAAATACTACCTGATATCATTTATATGAGGAATATAAAATAGATTCATAGAAACAGAGTAGGGTGGTGGTTGCCAAGGGCTGGAAATGTGGGGCAAATGGGGAGTTATTGAAAGGTACCAAGTTTCAGTTATGCAAAATCAGTACTAGAGATCTACCATACAGCATAGTGCCCATAGTTAACAATACTGTATTGAGTAACTTTAACATGTTAAGTGTTCTTAAGATGCACACAAAAAGTAGGAGAGGAGCAAATTTGGGGGGATGATGGATAAGTGTATGGTATAGATTGTGGTGATGGTTTCACAGGTGTACACTTATCTCCAGACTCATCAAGTTATATACACTTAACTACGTGCAGCTTTTTGTATGTCAATTACACTTCAATGAAGTGCTTATTTAAAAAAGGTAAATTCTCACAGGAGGACAGTTAATGTTGGAGAAGGTGATTCAGACCCTGATTGCTGCTCTGCTTGGCCATTAAGGAGTACTAGGGATTCAGCTGGCATTTAAACCACTGTCTATGTCTATGAAATCTGCATTTTTCTCAGAATGAGTCCCAGAAGTCTCCACAACCTGACTCCCCTGTCACACAAACATTGTACACTCAATGTTCATGATACTTGGTTCTTCAGCCTCTGCTTGAACACGTCTAATGACAGGGAGCTCACTCGAACAAATTATGGGGTTTTGGTTAGTTAAGAATGCAGTTTCTGAAATCAGAAAGACTTTCCTGAATTGTGGGATTCATCATATACCAAGTGCTTGCCCTTGAGTACACGACAGCTTCTTCTAAACTACAGGCTTCAAAATGGTGGGTGGGTGGGGAGAGATACTATTTACATCGTGAGGCCGATACGGGGATTAAATGAAATAATGCAAGTAAAGCACTTAACAGAGTGGCCCAATTCATCCCTCTGTGATTGTTATTTTTCAATTCAGTCTTATAAGTATTCAACATCATCTTTCCATTGAAATAGCACACTTGAAAGTATTTTGCATCCTTATCTTAGATCCTTCGCAATAGTTCTGTGTAGAAATCATCATTGTTTCTAGTCTTCTGATAAGAAGACAATGGCCCAAGTTCTGTCCTAGTCTTTGTATATGTTCTTCTCCTCTTGCAGACAAAAATGAAATTTTATCTTGGTAACAAGGCTTGCTAGGCAGAGCTAGTCTGGGATAAGATAGTGCGTATATATCACCCTTTCTTTTGTCCTCTTACCCCTCCCTCTTCACGGTATCTCCATTCTTAGGTGTCAAGAAATTGTATGATTTTTCTCAAAATCTTCACCTACTAAAGAAATGGCTCTGACATCAGTCATCTGCACCTTGGGGAGATGACTTTTGAGTTCTCACTCCTGGAGGTTTTACATTTTAAGTTTGACTCTGAGGACATTAAGGCTTTTCCCACCTAAATGAATTCCAGGCATCAGGGAACAGGAGCAAATAGAGTCTGGGATCATTAAAGTTCACAATATGTAGGCAGCTATTTTCTACCTACATAGGCTGGGATTCCTTTTCTTGGGTATCTGGAAGCCAGGGGTCATTCAGTCGTTATGATTTTTTTAGGGAAGGAGCTGGAATGTGTAGGCATAAATGGATTTTCATGGAATGTGGGAAGGTCATAGAATAGAGGACTATTAAAGCTGGAAAGGAATTATTGCAGTCTGATCTTATTCTCCCATAAGGGATATTACGGTAGGAGTTTAATCTGAAGTCCAGAGGTGAAACACATTGTGCTTAAAGTCAGAAAGAGTGAAGGTCAATCTGTGCTAGAATCTGGGACTCCTAGCCCAGGAGCTAAGGATTCCAGATCTGCAATTCAACATCATTGACTAGCAACCCTAACTTCCCCTTGGAATGATTTAGACTCACTGAGCCAGTGAATAGTGTGTTCGTCTCTTCTTCTACAACTGCTTTCTAAAGCTTTAGTCTCATTCCCTCCAAGGGTGGTCCTGCATGTACACACAGGTCTGGTGTTTTTTATAAAGCACACTGAAAGTTAGCCTCCAACCCTGCTCAGCACTAGGAAGCTACTTGGAGCTGGACAATGGCCGAGGACATGTCACTCTGTTTTTGTGTCGTTCAGGCTGTTCTGCTTTCAGCACAAAAGCTAAAGGCAGTGGAAATGTGGATGCATTTGGAGATTCATTTCACATAATCAAAGCAAGGCTGGAGTCAACAACCTGAATTTAATTATGGTTCTGACAGCTGGGAGGCAATTAATCCTTCTCTCACTCCCCCCTCCTCTGCTCCAGCTTCAAAGTGTCATTTCTGTGTTTCCCTCCCCCTCGTACTAATTGGAAACATGCTGTAGGGTGAAAGGTGACCAGTGTGAAGCTAGAACAGTGTCACCAAAGCCTCTTTGATAGCAGAGAGAGCTCACGGTTGGAGGAGGCTGATCCCCAGCACAAGGAGCATCTGCTTCTGATGCAGGGAGGAAGACCTGAGCGTGGCGCTGGCCCCAAGGCCTGGCTGTGTCTCTGCCACCCACCTGCTCCATGACATGAGCAAGACACGTGATCTCTCCGTTCTTGTTTCCATGTCTGAGAGTCAAGGACTCCCAACTTTTCTGTTGCCTAAGCGTACGAGGGGATACAATGAAGGTGACTTTGCTCAAAATAGTAGAACCATTCCTTCAAATACAGACATAAACTGAGTGTGGACACGCAGGACCCAGAAATCTGAGGACACGGACTTCTTAAAACAATATATTTAAATGTGGGGGGCAAGTTTGGACACACTGTTCTTTCCTGGCAAATTGTCCCCTACACTGCACGACACCTCCCTAGCTGCAGTGGCAGGTTCCCCTTCAACCCTGGGGCCAGCCCTGTGCCTGCATTGAAGAAAGATAGGTTCCAAAACCCAAGGTCAAGGGCAAGAGGCCCAGAGTTACTTTGTTTGTAGGTCCCTTCAATGTGGTATTGTTTGTCCTAGGTACCAGTTTTGCTAGATATTTGTTTAAATCACTGGAAAAGGTTTAATGACTTTGGAGTTCAGGACAGGGGAGATGACTCACTCCAGGAGAGCTGTGGAGGCAAAATGACTTTTCCAAGTTACTGGCCAGTTAGTTCTTAAAATGGGGTTTTAATGCAAACTTTCTAGATCCCCATAGGAATTTTAAATTGATAATTAAGCTCCTCCATAATTTCTTTCTCCTATTTAAAGATGATTATGGCTCCAAATCTCATTATATTAACTGAATAACTCTTTCCATCTGTAAACTACTTATAGAAGCAGAAATAATAATAATTCGGTTTAAATACATCCTTCTTTTCTCTAAGTGCCTTTGATCCATCTGGGCTGCATTTTTTACCCCATCCAGAATGCTGGTTTTTTTTTTTTTTTTTCCTGAAATTGGCACTTTCTTTCTGGAAAACTACAGAGTCCAACCATAGATGAGATGTTCTCCGCTTGTGTCATTGTGGTTATGACTTTTCATAGTGCCAGACATAGCAAGATGTGTGAAACAGAAAAGATGTAATGTGAGGAATAAATCAGCAGTCCCCATATAATTTTGCTGTTCAATGACCATGTGACCTTTGACAGTTCCTTCCCCTCTCTAAATTTCTGGTTTCTCACTTGAAAACTTGGGAACCTGATAGGAAAATGTGGCCAGCGGGAGGTCTGCAGGCTGGATCTTCCTCTTCAGCCTGCTTTGTTGGGTCTGCACAGAAAGAAAATATGCTTCAAAAAATTGGGAGATGTTACATAAATTCCAGAGTTTTGACTTCTCTTGGAACATCTGCAGATGTCGCAAAACTGTGTCAACATTCCTGCGTAAAAACGATTGGCCGGTTCTGAGTTGTAGCTGCTTTCTCAAGACAGGGCATTGCTGGCTCCTTGGTTTATCATGGTCCCTGTGACCAAACCAGTTCACTCATATGTTATCTGCCTGGCCCATGAATGAGCGATGCATGGAATAGGGGATTCTCAGCTTCCTTTTAACTCTGTTTCCAGGATTTGGTACCTGTCTCTTTGTCAACATAAAAATCTCCCACCTCTGAAGCTAAGAAGGAGTGTGAGGCTAACTGCCCATCTATGATGGCCCTGACTCTGCCAGTCATTGTGACCTAGAAGATTTTACTTCTGTGCCCTGACTGCATATGGGATCACTTTATCAGGGGCAGTGTCCAAAATGATTTGGACGTAACATACTTTGAGCTAAGTTCAACAATTTTGGGGTTACCATTTGTTGTCTGAGAGCCATTATAGTCAGATCTACTCAAAATAATAGTAATAGTAATTATTAATAGTAATAATTATTGCCTATAGTATTAAAGGACTAATAATGTTTTTCAGTATTAACTGCTAACATTTGTTGACCCCAACTATGAATCAATTACCTTAGCGATGGTGTGATGATGTCAGTGTCAGGGTGGCAGGCATCCTCATGCGATCCTCCCAAATGACCTAGCAGAACATGTAAACATGTTCCCTTGTTGTACCAAAAGAAGAAAAAAACGTGATGATTTGGAATGTGCCAAACCTTTCAAAAGAACAAGAAAGTACAATGTGACATGAAAGTCACAGTTCTATTTGTTCTGCGACAGTGTGAAAATTACATTTTTTTTTCTCTAGATAAAAATGAAAAGCAGAGGTACAAGGAGTAGTGGTTTATGGAGCAGCTCTCTGTTGCTATCTCTGAATGGTTATCACCCTTGACTACCTGAAACACACCTGCCAGTCGCTTGGCTGGGTACTTTACTTTTTGATTCTTTTGATCTCACCACAAACCTACAAATTAATTTTATAATATCCATTAAACAGAGGATTGTATGGAGACTCAAAGATTAAATGACTTGCACAGGTCATAGAACTCAAATGTGGATCATCCTGACATTGGAACCCAAAGTTCCTACTCTTGATTACAACCCTGTTCTGCCACTACTGCAAGTCAAAGGGTTTGACTTCATGGTCTTTTGGAGCCCTTCCAACACAGCCTGAGATCCAGGGTGGAAGAACGGCACAGTGATAATAGTATGCCTTCTTGCCCTATTTTCCATGCCTACAGTAAGGGTTAAATATGAACCTGGCACTCTTCTTTGCAATCCGTAAACTTAGGCCACGGTTATTATTAACATATATCCCCTGTACTCACTAAATAACAAACACCATGAGGGCAAAGATTGCATCTCTTTTTGTCATAGATATTCCCAATGTCCATGTTGAGAAAAATTCTTCACACATAATAGGTAATCAGTAAATATTTGTTGAATGCATGTATGTTCCTATGATAAATGAAAGATTTGGTAAAATGGAAGATAGTCCATGTCTAAAAGGACGAATGTGTGCTTTTGAAATTTTCACTTTGTCAAACAAGCTTCCTGCTGAAAGTTACTGCAATTGCCATGTGAGCAGGGGAAAAACCGCTTCGTAAATCAGCACCATCAATCATACCAAATGTCCTGTGTTGAGCCCTGTTTCCAAGGCTCCCTGGGTGCTACTTTTATTGTGGACACACGCCTGTGGCCCCTTATGACCACACGGGGGCAGTGCGTGTTTACTCCAGCGGGGAGTTGAATTTGTTCGGAGCAATACCATCTGACGGTTTTTGTGTGGTCTTATTCTTCAGAGATGTCTTCATGATGCTTACAAATGTGGAACAAGACTGCTTTCTAACTACCTGCATGGCAAACAAATTGTGTTCTTTTTATTGTTGAATATTTGAATAAAATAGAATAAGAATGAGGTTCAATACTTTAGTAGGGCTGACAATGACACAACCCCATGTGGCAGGAAGGTGGTGAATGGCTTGCCTTACCTATTTTACAACTTTTCCTTCCGGTCTTCTTGGGGTGAAACCCATCTAGACCTGAAAGGCTAGGTCAGACTTTATTCCATGGCTAGTATATACACAGCATCTGACTTTGGGAGTTGTGATTTCCATTATTTTTCAAATAGAAACAGACTAGAATCTCAAGAAAGTGATGGGACCTCAGTCTTACTTCCTGGTCTTGTGGCAGCTCTTCTGACAGCAGATACAGAAATGCTCAGTGGTGGTTCCTGTGTGCTGCCAAGGACCATCATGTGGATTTCTGCAGTATGGCGGCGAAGGGCTGGCCACCCATTCGTGAGTTAAAACTTAGTCACCTTGGAATTATTTCTACTCATTCCACAAGAAGAATACTTTCACCTGTGGGACAAATTGTTTTAGGAATTTACTTTCACACGCAATATTTTAAAGTGATGCTATGTACCAATCTTGGGATGAGAGAAATTAGGCCTGATGGTGCACATGAGAAATTGCCGTCTATGGCTGTTAAAGCCTATTTGGTTTAACTTCTCTGCCATCTCTCCTTAGAGGTCTCTGTTTGTTTCTGAGTTTTCCTGCAAAGTGTTTTTACTTTCATATTCTGGCCATTTGCTGGCCTTCTGGAAACCCAGCCATATGGGAGTCAATCAGGGCCACCATACTGTGCAATTGCAAAGGCACCTTTCTTATTGCCTTCGGTGTAAATGCCACCGCTTGGAGCACAGCTCCATCTGAAAGTAACTGTACTCGAAGGGGATTGAAGGATGAAACTCTAACTCAGAAGTTACTTTGCAAGATCCAGTCAAATACGTCTCAATCTGGGGCCCAGAAAAATACTCACTTTAATGAGCTTTTCAGATGATTCTGATACAAGGCATCAGTGGGTCACTTGTTGGGAAAAATTATCTTTCCTAGAACATCATTCAAAGAAACAGGGAAATGAAAGCAGCAGACTGGACAAGTTCACTAGTAGTTGTTTAGTACTAATTTGGCCTCAGTCAGTCACTGAGCTGGGCATGTGTTTCCCTGTTAATTTAACTTGATTGAATTTCACTCAGTTATCTCTGTTCAACTTTCAGGAGAGGAACCAAAATCCCACTCAATTTGAAATAACTCTCATAATCCAGAGGTCTCAAAGTTCAAAAAGCCAGTAATAACAGCCAGTTGGGCACCAAAAATGTGGCTGGCCACTGGGGATATTATCAGTCCTAGAGACTGACTATATGCACATCTGTGGGACTCGACTTTAGCTCCATTTGTTGCCTAACTGGATTTTTCAAGTAAAGCTAAAAAAATTTTTATGGGGAATTTTTTGGTTTGTACAAATACAATACCAGAAAAAAGTATAAATGCATAAAAATTATAATGTGGGATAAACAACACCCCTCTGTAGGCCAGATCTAGACCATGTGGGATAAACAAAACCCCTCTGCAGGCCAGATCTAAACTGGCTCATTAGTTTGCAATCCTGATCTAATCCTTGACAGCCATTGTTGGTTTTGAGACGGAAGAGAGCTGTGATTACGGTAAAGTGTAGTAGAAAGGGTACAAAATATGTGGTTAGAGGACTTGATTTTAGTTTCAATTCTGCAATACACTAGCTAGGAGGCCTTGAGTAGTTCGCCTTACCTCCCTGAGTATGAATATTTTATCTGAAAAGAAAAATGGGATTAATAGTACCTTCTTCACAGGATTATTGCAAAGCTAAAATAAAATACTATGTGTCAGTATTTTCCATACTTCAGTAATTCACAAACAACCTTCACAGTTTTTCCCACAGCCAGGTAATACCTCTACTATTATATACTTAATATTATTCTTTCTACTCATGATTTTTAAGATCTGAAATATCTATTTTGCCTACAAAGCAATAACATCTGTAGAAGTATGAGTTCAAGCTAGCTATATATTTTTGCCTATCATATGATAAATGTGAAACAATTTCAAAATAATTTGGCTATATGCCATTTTACACTTCTTCAGTGCTTTCATAAGATTAACACACTTGTAAACTAAAACAGCAGATGAGTGAGTATAATAGCTCCAGCAGTAACTTTACAGTAAATGTTGATCATTACTTTTAATGAGGTAAAAATAGATTTTATATTTACGAAGTAGCTATTAAACTAGGAGCTCTTGGTTTAATTTTTTTCTCATCTTCAACTTGGGGCTTGCAATTCCTCTTCCACCTTCTCTTATAAAAAGCACAGGGTCTGTAGGACCCTATAACCCAGGATGTATCTCATATCATGGCTTTCATTTAATATCGATTTGCATATTAATAAACACTTCAATTTTTTTAGCATCTCACTTTAGTGTTAAGTCAATGAACAGCCATATCTTCAAATATATTTTTGTGTTACGTGGTTGGTGGGCCTTTAATATTCTGAGGCTGAAGTTAGGTGGTGAGGGCGATAAGTTACTACGCTCAGTTCCTAAGGTTAACTCTGTGGTCATTCAACAAAAACATATTGAGCATATAGACTAGATAATTGGAATATAGCAGAGAACAAAATAAGGTGTTAGTCTTCCTGAAGCTTCAGACGGGTAGGGAAAAACAGGTAATAGAAAATAACATTTACTATTATCAGGTGGTGATAAATGCTATGAATAAAAATAGGTGGGAAGAGACAGTGATAATAAGATTGGTCACTTTTTCGGAGGTGTTAATCTGGGAGAGACTCTTACTAAGTTACTACTGTT
>RJWJ010012590.1:0-41747 GCA_004363605.1 Indri indri | reverse complement strand
TTGTCTTCTGGCTCAGAAGAAAGGCCAAGATATTATAGTAGCCTTCGAGACTCATACCTCCCCGACTCATGATACTCCTGGCACACTAGCCTCCCTGCAAGCCCACCCCGACTGCAGGCCCCTGGCCTGGAATGCTCTCTCCCCCAGCACGTGCATGGCTCACTTTCTCACTTCCTTTCAGGCATCTTCCAATGTCATCTGCTCAATGAGACCTTCCTCACCATCCTACATAAACACACACACACAAACGAACAAGCCCTCCCCAATCCTAGTACTCTGTTTTTCCCCACAGCACAGATTTCCACCTGACACACTACCTGGTTTACTTATTCATGTGTTTGCTTTCTAGAAATCAAGCTCCATGACAACAACAGGAACTTTGAGTTTCCCCTGCTGTGTCTCCGGCACCAAGAACAGAGCCTGCTCTAGCATTTCTCAATCGTTACACATTGACTGAATATATAACATAACCAGACCTAGGACAAGGGTGAAGCAGTCTGTATTAGCCTCACTTATTTCCTATTCAATCGATCGAGCACCAACTATATTCCCGTATCATCATTTTATACCTGCAACAAACTCGGAGAGGAAGTGATTTTCCCGAAGCCACCATATAATCATTGTGGATTTGAATTCATTTCCCACTCACCCGCACCATTACCTCAACAGGTAGGAACCAAAGAGCATGATTTAAAGAAACAGCAAAGGAATTGCTCTATTAAGGACCCCTGGAGACAGTCTTTCTGATGGAGGGACTGGCTAATGGGCAGAGATTGTTTTATAGCAAAGAGATCTGGAAGGATGTTTACAGAAAAAGAAATACCATAAATATCAATCATTTCAAAGACAGAATGTTATATGACCAACCAGAATAACTTCTCCAGGGTCCTTACACAGGGTCTCTTGGAGAGCATTCTCCCAATTTTGGACAGTGGTCCTACCACCCAGCCACACTGAGAGCCATCATTTCTCAAGGATCAGTGGGAAAGTGGGCAAAATTAACTGACCTTCTAAGCCTTTGATTTACACCCAATCAAAGTAAAAAAGATTGCTCAGATGATGAGGGGAGAGAGAAAGTGAGGATTTCCCAGGTATGGTAGGAGCGTCACTAAACTGGATTCACTTAATTGGGGGCTCAAGAGCTTCTCCAATAGAGTCCTCTGGTTCCCAGTGTCAAATGAAGCCTTAATTATCCCCCAGGGCATTCAGCTTTTGTGTATACATTTTTCTACAGTCAAGGCTTCCTAAGCAGCTAGCAGAGAAGAGAGCAGAGCAAACCCCAAGTGTATGAAAGGTGTTTGGGAAAGGATAAGAGAGAGACACAGTAGACCCAGAGAGGACCACACTCCACCTGGACACCCTTCAGATGAGCATCAGAGTCAGGTTTGAAAAGGTGTCTCCACCCAAAAGCCCAGTTCAAAGGTATTAAAGAGCCTTCAACTCAGGGCAAGTCTTGGTTAACTCCAGAGCAGGCTGCAAATCCTGTGAGGGCACGGATTGTCCTGCTGTGCTCAGCACTGCATCTCCAATGCTGTCTCCCCAGTGCATGGCGCTTGAACATAGTAGTTGCACAATTAAGATCTCTTTATTAAGATATCGATTTACAATAACTGCCTGAAAGTTACTGGGAAGAATTTGGAGGTCACAACCAGGCCCAGTAGGAAAAACGTTTGTATTCAATTAACGGGTATCTTATTAATATATCATCCTTAGAATGGAGCATATTTAGATCATTGGGATGGTGAGAAAACTAGAAACCCCACCTCTTTAGAAAGAGAACAATGGAATAATGAGCAGGGACATAATCTCTGTCTCAGAATCTCTGAAGATCTGTCATGGAGAGGAGAGAACAGACTTATTCTGTTAGATGACAGAAAGAAAAACTAGGATCCAATGGTGAAATCCATATGAGAACAAACTGCACTCAAATAAAAAAAGAACTTTGATTGACCAAAGCCATCCAAAGCACTAATGGCCTGTCATAGAAGCAGTGAGCACCAGGCAGTGACACTGGAAGATCCCCAGGTCTTGGTGGTGGTTCGGACATTAAATTAAGTGGTACGGCAATGTCCCCTCCGGCCCTTATTCTGCACCTCTGGTTCAGTTACTCGTAGCATGCAAGGTGTCCAGAATGTTTCTGCTCCAGGTTTTCAGTCTCCAGCCTGTGTCTCAAATGCAAAAAAAGGAAGTGCAATCACGAAATGACATAGGTGTTATTCTTAAGAAGAAGGTGGCTCCTTGGAGAGACGGGAGGGGAAAAACACAGAAGTGTTGACTGCTCTCTGCACAGGCAGAGTCCTTCCCTCAAGGAACATGCTGGGGAGGGTCCACACTTTCAAGTTGACAAAACCCTAAACCTTCTAAAAATGCTGAGTTTAGTTTCTCTGAAGCAAGCTCCTTACTGGAAAAGCAGCCTGCAGCCCCAGCCATGATCTGCTGGGGGAGAGTCTCACTGCCCCCGGCACAGAATAATTTCTGAAAGAGATTGCTCCATGCCAAGCCCCACTTTCAGGTGAGCTTTCTAAACTTCACTTAGAAAGTTACAAGGGTCTTGATCAAAGGCCTCCATAAAAAGGGACTTCTAGTGTAAAAAGAGATACGATGCTGTCATTAAGCTCCCAGCCTCAGCCACCCCTTCATCCTTTTCTCCCCGACTTAATCCCGGCCTGCATTCAAATAGAGTTTAAATGGCTTGGTGTACGCCGTGTAACACGTGTTTTCAATATTATGGGTTGAGATTGGGTGTAACAAGACCCCTGGATGCAGAGTCAGGAAATTGCCTCCCTGACCAGGCGGAGGGTGGTGTTGGAGGCAGGAATCATGTCTTAGCATTCTTTGTATCAGCAGTCCCTGGCAAGGAAGATAGCAATGTGCCAAATGAATGAACGAATCCATTGACGGGTGGTTTCAAGGCCCAGCTCTGCTGCAGAAGTAGCCGTGCGACCTTGGTCAAGTTACATAACCTCTCTGAGGCTCAAATTTTTCCATCTATAAATCAGAAATAATAATAGCAACCTCCTATTATTGTTAACAAATGCAATGTTGTATATAAAGTGTCCCAGACTGCGTCTGGCATGTAATTGGTGCCAAAGAAGGTTAACCCCCTTTATTCCCTCTTTACAAACATCCTTTACACAAAGTAAATAATCAATAACCATTTGCCTGGCTGATCAATAGGTGGAACTAATACGAATGCTCTCAGTTAATTTAGGAGGAAGCACAGATTAAGTCAAGTGCCTCGGGGCACACGGCCGCTTTGTGGAGGAGTTTGGGGCAGAGGAACGGAAGCAAATGTAAAATTTAAGTATTAAATGTGTCTCTGCTAAGTGTGAAAGGCAGCCAACATTTGCATTTGTCTTTCATTTGCACCATGATTCCTACTTTGGTATTTGAGTTTCATAAAACAAAGTCTCTAGATCCTCCAGAGGGTCATACCTTTAACAGCCTTTCATAGTAAAGCTAAACATACAGATACAATAAACTGTACTTTTACTTAAGGGAACCACACAGTAAACTCTTAATGCATCTGGTCCCCATCCCCACCCCCAAAGAATTTGTTTCTGCAAATGCATGTGTATCTGAAGCTGCGATCAGGAAGTGAAATATATGTCATCCAACACGTTCCCCACCTTCCTTAGCCGCGGGGAAAGTAAGGACTTATTCCAGTCATCAAGGCTCAGGTCTATGGCATAATGTATTCCTTCTAGTTCCTTCCACCAGTGTCTGTTCTCTTTTTCATCCCAATGGTCCAATTTTGCTTTCTGTTGAATCCATGAACCATTGCAAATCCTCCTGCAAAAATGTAATACAGAAGAATATTGAAAACATGAAATTGCACAGGTTCCCACTTTGAAAAAGACATCTGACTTCCTCAGGTTCACCACATTTAAATGAGCGATGCCGCTAAAAAGTAATAACATCAAATGCATATCACAATTTCTGATATATGCCAGGCACTGTTGTAGGTGTTCCCCATGTAAAAACTCACGTCTTGCTCATACAAATGCTATGAGGCAGGTAGTATTGTAATCTCCATTATACAAAGGAGGAAACTGAGGCACGGGGAGGTTAGGTAACTTCCAAACTACACCACTGAGGAGGTGCTCCACTTAATGCAGTTAGGATGACAACAGAGCACTTTGATTGAGAACCCCATCCTCTGGGAACCGTGAGGACAGCCATGGACGTAATGAATGTACTGCTAATGGTGGCAAAGCAGTCAGCCCACGCGGCTGAAATGCTGATAGGATGCTAAAGAGTAAAGTTCATTTTCCTTCCATCATCACGACCTGCAGAATCTGATTGCAACTGGAAGAAAAGCCAAGGGGTCATTTAGTATTGTAATTTTGGCTCGAAGGAGACAAAAAAAAATTCCATAGGATGAAAAGACAAGCACCCTAACGTTTCCTGTGCCTACGAGCCAGGCACATCGCTCTGCAGACTCCTCTTGCAGAATGGAGATTTTTCCCACAGCGTGGAGAATTGAGACTGGAATCGTGAGGTCGCTGCAAAGACGAACGCACGGCCCCTGCCTCTGACCACAGCCCGGGGCTGACTCACGCTGTGTGCAGATGAGCTGGCCCTGGGGATCTGGTCCGACGGAGAAGTGGCTCTCTCACCTGCAGCTTGGGAAACTGTGGCGACAGAAGTCACTTCCCTGCTGAGTCTCCAGAATTCCCGGGGCCAATGAGAGCTGCGCAAGGACCGTCTGCAGAAGCCATTTCACTTCGTGCCGAGACTCCAGACCCTGGATTCCCACTGCCTTTGCAGTTTTTGAATGAACTTCAATCAGACGGACACACGTCTTCATTGAAGTGTGGAGGGAAGCGGTCACTTCTCCCAGGCTTGAATGGCATCATCCATATGGCCACACGGAGGGAGTGGAACCCCATACCGAGAAATGCCATTACGCAGGCCTGAAGCAGGACCGGAAGAAATATCTTGTCCATTCCCGAGAGAGCCTCCTGCCAGACCGACGTTGCCTGCAGAAATAACACCTGCTGTCTGGTCTCCTCCTGGGCCCAGGTCCTGCTGCCTGGTTACTCCCTGCTTACTGCCTTCCTTCTCCTGGTGCCTGACTCTAACTGCAGAATTTCTTCCTCTCCCCTTCGGACATTTTCTACCCCAACCCTCCTGATCATCAGCTGAAGCTTTAGCACTCTTTTTGCACCTGCTTCCTGGACTGGCATTGGCATCTGACCCCCTTCCTACAAAATGCCCCCAGCCCAAGTCTGGAGGTCTTGTTGGAACCCATCCCAAGACACAGACACACTTGTGGCCTGGTAGATTTTAAGCCCCACTGGCTAGGCTGCTAGAAAGAAGCCACAAGAAGAAAATAAGCATGAGATGGAGTAACCACAGGTGGGCGCCTTCAGACAGGTCAGGAAAGCCGTCTCCGAAAAGGTGACACATGACCCTAGACCTATTGAATGCAATCCAGGGCATAGTTCATGCAAAAGGCCTAGCGAGGGAAACAGCTTGCTAAGTGAAATGACTTCTATAGACGCTTTTTGTGTCCACGTTGTCTCTGATTGCATGGCTGAGTGGACGGTTCTCCTTCCAGTGTGTCTCTGCCTTGGGAGTTTCTCCAGCACCTGGAAAGCCCACTCCAGTCTAAGACAGGAATTTTTCAAAGTGGAACATCCCCAGGAGGACCCCCCAGCCAGTGAGGGAGGGGAGCAGTGGACAAATGTCCGAGGCTCCTGTCCTACGGCAGGACAATTCAGAGGCATGTTCTACCTGCCTTCTCGGAGGGGTCCCCGTGGGACTGAGCCACGGCTGCCCAGAGCAGGAGCTGACTGAACAGCGTTGCTCTTGCTGGTGTTTCCTTCCTCCCCGTCCTACCCGGCACACTCCTTACTCCTGCATCCTGGGACCACCTCCCGAGCCCTTGTCTCAGGCTCTGCTTTGGACCTAACGAGCTGAAGCTTATTGTGGTTGGGACACAGTGAGAATCCGGAGTGCAATAGGAGATGATATCAGAGAGGACGGCATGGGCCAAATGGTGAACAGCCCCTGGAAATGCTTCACATTTCAGGCCTCAGTGCCTGGGTGGCCAAGACGGGGCAGGCCTGGGGAGAGGTGGGGGGCACAGGGATCTGGCCTCCCCAGGGCTAGATGGAGTCTTCAGGCCTCAGCTAAGGTGGCTAAGGCTCAGGGCAGAAATTGGGACCAGCAGGGAAAGGACACTGAGCCGAAAGGCTGCTCACAGGAACAGAGCCAAGAGGGAAGCCACAAGACGAAGGTCTGACTCAACCGTTATGCAAGTGCCCAGAACTCAACTCTAGCACGTTGGACATGGCATGAAAATAACCGCAGCTTTCCTGAGCGCTGCCAACTTACAGTCAGTCTGCTAAGCAGTTTTCATAATGAGCTCACTTAGACCTCAAAACAACTTTGTAAGTTATTCTCCCCATTTTATAGATGAGGAAAGCGAGTCCACTAACCACCGGAACCAAGATTCCTATCTGGAGTTACGAGATTCCAAACTCTATGCTCTGGCTTACCAACTACCCCACCAGGGTCTGAGGGTGCTGCAGCCAAGGTTCAAGGTCAGCGACGGACCCTGAAGACGTAAGATTGATGGCTGCAGGTGGGAGGGCCTGGGAAAGGTAGGAACTGATGCTCAGTGTCAAAATGCACAGACAACATGGATCTGCTGGCATCTCCTGGGAGGAGATATTTCCTGTGCCACAGACTCATAGCAGGTGCCTGTGTCCTGACAGGTCACATGGCAGCTGTCCTTCCATTCACGAGGAATGTTTCTCAGATTTGTCTTCTCTTTCACGGCTGGAAAAGAAAGGATTCCAAGGAGGGGCGTGTAGGAAGGATGCTTGGCTCTTGTCATATAGAAAAGAAACCACAGTCATTCTTACATCTGTGGGGCATGCACCTATTTACAAAACATGAGCCAGTGCCTGAACTCGCAGTCCTCAGGGTGGGCAGAGCAGGCTGTACGATTCCCATTTCAGAGAGGTGCAAACTGAGGGCAGAGATGTCGAGAGGCAAGATGGCGGGGTGGAAACACCAGCCACTGGCCACGGAACCAGGAATGCCTGCTTTCGTCTAAGCTCTGCCTTGACTCACCTTCACTCCCTGTGGGCTCCCTACCATCCCTTTGGTGCTGACTCTGCAGGCTGCATGTTGGACGGGGAAGAGTCCAAAGATGGAAAGAGCACGACTCCCTGAACGACTGCACCCAGCAGAGATCACACCCACCCACAGCACTGAGCCGTGGTGTGAACAAAATAAATTTTTATAGTGTTGCACCACTGGCTTTATGGAGCCATTTGTTATAATAGTAAGCCTACTGCAACTAACACGGTTCCTCTGCTGGCGAGTCTGCTTTCTCCCCCGAGTCCAGCAAATTCAGCCTCCTTTGGGACAACTGTCCAGTATGTTCAGAGCTGAACTTCACTGGTAGCATGCTCCTTGGTTTCTGTGATGTCTATTCCTGGAGCCTGGTCCTTGTCCAGCGCTCTTCCTCATTGCCCCAAAAATCAGTGAGACGGCAAAGGCACACACCAGCCAGCCCTCCTCCCTGTTGTGGGAGAGCCAGCGCCATCCCATAATCCAAAAGACTGATCGCCCAACCGGGTCACAAGAGACCCAGACCATGTTTCCTCAGCTCCAACTCTGAAATTCAGGGCTTGGCCTCACTGATAGCAAAGCATCCTGCTAACGCTTTATTAGCAGGATTCTCACAGGTAGACGCAAAGCACAAGAGAGAAGGATGTGGGTTAGTTAGTCAAAGCGGTGGGATAATTAATGAAGGTGATTTCCCCAGACTCAGAGGGAAAAAAGGTTTCATTGAAGGGGAGAGAATTCTTGAAGCTGACGTCATGTTTACGAAGGCAAAAGAATGAGAACATTTCCATAGTTGCAAATCCGACTGAAAGGTAGCAGAGGAAAGTGGAGAGGCCACAGGTGCCGGATCGGGCAAACCTGGGTTCAAATCTCACCTTTAGTCCTAACTGGCAATGCAATGGGAGGAATTCACTTCGTCGTTCTAAGCCTGTTTCATCACTTCTAAAGGGGTACATCTCAGAAAGTTGCAGTAATTAAATGAGATAATGTGAGTAGACCATAGGGTAAGTTGCAGCAGGGAATTCCCTTTCCGCTCATTGTGCTATGGTGAGGGATGAAGCTAATCAGGGAAAGGAGAGGAAGGAATAGAGGCATTTCATTGCTTTATGGATTTATTCATGCATCTCAATGTCCTGTGTCAGGCACTGGCAATGCAGAACTGGATAAAGCCCCTGAGCTCCAGACACACAGCATCCGGGTGGAGAGACGGGCGCATATGCAAGCTGTTGATCCCCTAGTGTGATAACTACCTCACACAGGTAGGGAAAAGCCAGCCCTTCCGCTTCCAGAAGCATACGATAAAGGGATATACGCAGGTGCCCATGGAAACATATATAGAGATAGCCACTGCAATTCTGGCTATAAATCTAAAAATCAGAAAAAATATCAAATGTCATCAGTAGAAAAGTATATAAAATGTAGCAGATGAAGTGGAGTCATTGGAGTCATTGACTGGAGTCAATGACAAGACCAAGTGAAAAATGCAGTGATCAACTGATATACACAGTTAGATGCCCTGTGATTAAATTTCAAAACACACAAAATATCTTGTATTTGTCGTGGATGGATGTATTTCTGTGTATAAAAACATTTTTAAATGGACTAGAAGAATCCACATCAAACTCATGGACCCGGTTGCCTCTGAGAGAGGTCAAAGGGAACAGTAAGTTCATCTGCAATGTTTCACGGATGTTTAAGAAGGCTACAAGCAAATATGATAAAGTCTTGGCATTTGTTAATTTGGATAGTGGCAATATGTGTGATATTATTCTTAATGCCTTTCTGTATTGTTATAAGTTTCTCAAAATAAAAGTCATAAAAGTATAGCAATGGGTCAAAGAGGTGAAGACAATGCCTTTGTCTCTTAGCCTAAGGTGACCTTAGGGTCCGCGTCAGAGGGCCCTCGCTACAGGGCAGGACCACGGCTGGTAGGAATTAGGCAGAAGTGCTGGAAGGCCTTGGAGAATGTCGGTTAATCGTGGTGACCCTGCCCAGGAGACAGCATGAAAGTTTGCTGTGAAGTTACAAAGACCTAGTTTTCCAACTCCTGGATTCACCACTTACTAAAGTAACAAGGTCACAAATGTAATCACACTTCAGTTCTGGTATGTATTGCTTTGTCTAATGAATGCAATTCTTCCTAGCAGTTAGCGGATAAAGTGTGGACCTTAAATGCTATATCATTTATACTTAGTTTGAGCCAAAAATTTTAAATACATCCTTTAGGAACTTCTCAGTCTCTCTAGGAAAAAAAAAAAGAGTCCAATCTCCGAAACGATGGTTTTCTGCCTGCCATCCCCAACTTGTCGCCCAGATGGCACCTGGGTGTGGTGGAAACACTGAGGCGCAAAGCCTGTTGGACCTGTTGGACGTTGGTGTCAGAAGGAACACTCTTGATCTGTCTCACTGCACGCTGCCCTGCTAGTGTTTGCAACTAAAGTCTTTAACCGATGAAACGAAGTCTGCACGCGCTCTCTCTCTCCCTCTCTCCCCCTCTCTCCTTGAGCCAAGTCCAGGTGCTCCCTGGCTAACTCAGCCCTGCTTCTTCCAGACCTTCCTGAGGACTTTCTGTGAATCCGTTCGGCTCTGTTACAGTGAGACCCTCTAACAAGCACCACACCGCCGCACCCAGCTGTTTCCAGGTCCTGTCCTCAGCACACGGGAACCAAGGGCCGCTGGAGAAAGCGGAGCCCCTAAGCCTCCCTTGTCCTGACAGGCACTACACTGTCAGGTGCTGCCCGACGTTGTACAGCATCCTGCGAGGTGGCTCTGCCTGGCAGCTCCCCAAGCAGAGTGGAAACAAGAACCGCCCTCTGTTCTGGGTGTTTCTTTATCTAAAGCACCTGGTTTCTGTTGGTCAAATGTCCGGGCGGTGACAAACGAGAGCACAAGGTGGTTGGGTCCCCTCTCCTTCTTCCCTCCCTGCCTTCTCCTCTCCGTAAAACCTAGGCTGGTGTGATGGTTAGTTTTATGTGCCAAGTTGACTAGGCCACAGTACCCAGATATCTGGTCAAAGGTGTCTGGATGTTTCTGCAAAGGTATTTGAAAGATGAGATTAGCATTTAATCAGTAGACTTTGAATAAAGCAGATTGCCCTCCACGGTGGTGGGGAGGAGGGATCCAGGCAGTTGAAAACCTTAAGAAAAAGACTGACCTTCCCTGAGGAAGTGGGAATTCTGCCAGCAGACTCGAGGTGTACTGTCAGCTCTTCCCTGGGTCCCAGCCGGCTGGCACACCCTGCAGATTTGGGACTTGCCAGCTTCCATGTGAGCCAGTGACTGAAAATAAATCTCTCTCTCTCCCTCTATGTCTCAATATCCTATTCATTTTGCTTCTATTAGATATATGTACATATTTATTTTTATTTACATACCCTATTTTTCCGTTTCTCTGGAGAATCCTGACTAATACAGCTTGAGCCAACTTCAGGCCTGAGCCTTAACGGTGTACAGAGATAAATGTTGAGTCCTCTGTGCTTAGTCTTTGATATGATAAATAGGAGATAAAGGAATTTAGCGAATCATTTTCTTCTCTTTAAGGATCAGTTTGCAAGGCTATGGTCTTACTAAGGAGGTCAGGTACCTGAGCTCTGGAATAATGAACTTGAAGGAGGTAGGAGGCTGCCAGGAAATCATGACTAACGGGGAGAAATTTAAATTTATTATTACAAATTTGTATCATCATTATACTACGTGATCTTGGACATGCCTTTTCATCTCTGAGATTCTATTTGTCTCGCAAAGTTGTGAGAATTCAGTGAAGTTGTGCTTATGAAAGACTTGGCATACTGCCTGGTGGATAGTAAGTGCTCAATTAATCATAGATCTACTTATCACCATTAGAATCAGTACTCATTTTTGTAGATTTTTCCGTGTGCCCGTCACGATGCTAAGTTTAATTGGGATCATGAGTGTTGGGGTTTGAGGTTTGGGGAGGAGGGTGATGAGGTCAGAGTTCAGGGGCCACAATTGAGGTCATATGGGGTACATGTGCACAAGATAAGTTTTAGATGGCCAAATCTTGGCTGAGTTATAAGATTCAGGTAGAGGGTAAAGTTGGGATTAGCATGTAGTCAGCTATGGCAGGACAGGTGATTTGGGGGCGTGGGAATCAGAGTTTAGAGACAGAGAATAAAGACTGCTTCTCTTTCCCACATCTCTTAGCCCAATTTATGTGATCCTACTAAGCTTGCCTTTGATCCAGAAAGACGTCCGTGCCGGCTCCAGCTTTACCTTTTGCCCTGCTGGGTAAGGAGCGAACGTTCAAGCAGCTTCACCCATGGAGTCGAGCAGGACGGGAAATTCCCCTGGAAGCCCAAAGTGAACAGGGCCAATCTCTGGGCTTTTTCTGAGCAAGCGTTTTGAAAGAAACCGAAGCGATCATGATGTGCACAGGCGACTGGGGCTGTCCCCTTGCACAGCAGCAAGGCTGATGAAAATGCAGGGATCAGTACAGATGAATCATTGCCCGTCCTCTCCCTGAGAGCATTTGCTCATGGCAACCCAATAAATACCGGATCTCCAAAAGCGCTGACAATTCACAGACCCGGCCCCGGGAAGTTACAGAAATTGCTTCCGAAATTGGTGGGAGGAGAAAGCGGGGTATGGAGACACGGAGGCGTATCCCCCTTCCAGAATTCATGTTCCACCCTTGGGTAAGATAATTTCCTGCTCTTTCAGAAGTGTGGGTGATTCTAGAATCTAGATGAATGGTGCCTGCATTCCCAACCTTTCGTCCCTGCCGTGTGGGTGGGAATTCGTGTCCCTCTGTGATTTCTGCCCTTTGACAACAACGAGGAGGATGCTCGGCCAGGTGGGGAGCTTCCGAGGCAAGACGGGGAGCTGCCTTGTGGCTGATGTTAACGGCGAGGGAAAACTAAAGGTCTCTGCGGTGCCTCTGCAAACAGAAACTAAGGTGAACAGGCCTTTAAATCAGGCAGCGTTCCGCTCAGTGTCTTGACTATGGGGGTGAATTCACAAACCTACACGTGATAGAACATAGAGAACCAAACGCAACGGCTGAAGGAGAGGGAGAGAGACCATGAAAAATGAGCACAAGTAAAACGGGGAGTCTAAGTAAGATCAGCAGGGAGGACCAATCTCAACATCCTGATCTCAACTTTCTCTTGTGCTGTGGCTTGGGCAGAATGCTACCATGGGGGGAAACTGGGCACGGGGTAGACAGATTTTTCTCTTTATTATTTCGCTTTTTTAAAACAGGTTTATTGAGATATGATTCACACAACATACGATTCACCAACTTGAATTATACAATTCAACAGCTTTTAGAACATTCACACAGTTGGGCATCCCTAGCCACAATCAATTTTAGAACCTTGTCATTATCCCAAAAAGAAACTTCTCACCTCTTAGCATCACTACCCAAATCCCCATCCCTCAAGCCCTAGGCAACCACCAATCTACTTTCTAACAGATTTGCCTATTGTGTGCATTTCATATAAGAGGAATCATAAAATACGTGGTCCTTTGTAATTGACTTCTTTTACTCAACACTTGTTGTATCATAGCATGTATCAACACTTCATTTCCTTTTATTGCTGAATAGTAGTCCCTTGTATGGATATACTACATTTTATTTATTTGCTCATCATTTGGCAGACATTTAGGCTTTTCTATTTTTGGCTATTGTGGATAATGCTACTATGAATAATCATTTACTAGTTTTGTGTGGACATATGTTTTCAATTGTCTCGAGTCTATACCTTGGAGTGGAACTGCTGAATCATATGGTAACTGACTCTATGTTTAACCTCCTGACAAACTACCAGACTGTTTTCCAAAACATCTGTATCATTTTATATCCCCACTAGCAGTGTGTGAGGGTTCCAATTTCTCCATATCCTCATCAACACTTGTTCTTATCTGTCTTCTTTATTATAACCATCCTAATGGGTGTGAAGTGGTACCTAATTGGGGTTTTAATTGGCATTTCCCTGATAGCTAATGAGGTTGAGCATGTTTTCATTTTTTTATTGGCCATTTGTGTATTTTCTTTGGAGAAATGTCTATTCAAAATCTTTTTCCCACTTTTTAATTATGTTATTCATCTTTTTATTATTCATCTCTATTATTTCTTATAAATGCATGTGAATCTACAATTTTCTCAACAAAAATTTCAATTTTTTTTAAAAAGAGAATATTGGGGGAAAATGGAAGGGAATTCAGGAGAAAAACAATACAGTCACGCATCACATAATGGGGAGGATATGTACTGAGAAATTCATCTTTAGGTGATTTCATTGTGCAAATATCGTAGAGTGTATTTATGCAAACCTAGATGATATATCCTATTACATATCTGGGCTTTATGTATGATATAGCCTATTGCTCCTAGACTATAAACCTGTACAGCATGTTCCTGTACTGAATACTGTAGGCAACTGTAACACAATCGTAAGTATTTGCATATCTGAACATAGAAAAGGCACAGTAAAAAATGGTACACCTGTATAGGGCACTTTCCGTGAATGGAGCTTGCAGGACTGGAAGTTGCTCTGGGTGAGTCAGCAAATGAGTGGCGAGTGAATGTGAAGCCTAGGACGTCACTGCACACTACTGTAGACCTTATAAACACTGTCCAGTACACTTAGGCTGCCATAAATTTATAAAAGAAAATTTCTTTCTTCAATAATAAATTAACCTTAGCTTACTGTAATTTTTTACGTTATGAACTTTTTAATTTTTTTTAACTTTTTGACTCTTGTAATAACACTCAGCTTAAAATTCAAACATTGTATGGCTGTATGAATTTTTTTTTCTTTATATCCTTATTCTCTATGCTTTTTTCTATTTTAAAATTTTTGTTTTGACTTTTAAAACTTTTTGGTAACAACTAAGACACAGACACACACAGTATCCTAGGCCCACAGAGGGGCAGGATCGTCAATATCACTGTCTTCCATCTCCACATATGTGCCCCAGGAAGGTCTTCAGGGGCAATAATACACATGGAGCTGTCATCTCCTACTATAAGGACCTGTCTTAGACTGTTTTACAGTTAACTTTTTTTTTAATAAGCAGATAGAATGCACTCTAAAATATGAATAAAAGGTGTAGTAAATACATTAACCAGTAACATGGTCATTTATTATCATTATCAAGCATGATGTACTGTACCTAGTTGTATATGCTATACTTTTACACGACTGGCAGCAGAGCAGATTTGTTTACACCAGCATCACACAAACATGTGAGCGATGTGCTGTGCTACAATGTTACAGTGGCTGAGACATCACTAAAGTAGGCCACAGGAATTTTTCAGTTCCATTATAACCTTATGGGACCACCATCATGCATGCAATGTGTCATCGACAGAAACATCATTATGCAGCACATGACTATTTCACCAAGAGGACATACAGATGACAACTAAGCACATGGAAAGATGCTCGACGTCATTAGCATTAGAGAAATGCAAATTAAAACCACAATGAGCTATAACTACACTCCCATCAAATTGACTAAAATAAAAATTAGTGAGAGAAAATAAATGTTGGTGAAGATGCGGAGAAACTGGGACATTCATACATTGCTGGCAGGGGTGTAAAATAGTACAGCTGCTCTGGAAAACAGTCTGGCCATTTCTTATGAAACTAAACATGCAACTACCGTACAACCCAGCGATTGCACTCTTAAGACATTTATCCCGAAGAAATGAAAACTCATGTTCACACAAACACCTGCACATGATTGTTCATAGCAGCTTTATTCATAATAGCCAAAAACAAAATAAACCAGATACCTTGCAGCAGGTAAATGGTTAAACAAACTGGTGCATCTATACCGTGGATGATTACTCAGCCATAAAAAGGAGAAAACTTGCATGAATCCTCAAGGAATTAAGCTGAGTGAGAAAAAGCCAATCTCAAAAGGCTACATACTGTATGATTTCATTTATGTAACATTTTTGAAATGATAAAATTCTACCAAGGGAAAATGGATTCCTGGTTGCCAGGAGTCAGGGATGGGAGAAGTCCAGGAGAGGAAGGGGAATGTGGCTATAAAAGGGCAAAACCAGAACAATGACAATGTTCTGCATCTTGATTGTACCGATACCAGTGTCCTGGTCACGCCATCGTACTGTAATTTTGCAGGATGCTACCATTAAGGGGAAAGTAGTGAATCCAGCACCACAGCAGATCTCTCAGATCTCTGTTATTTCTGACAACAGCATGTGAGTCTACAATTATCTCCAAATAAAAAGTTTAAATTTAAAAACAAGAGAGGCAGTGCCTTCATGGCTCTACCTACAGCTCTAGCAATTATTAGTTGTGTGATTTGGGGCAAGCTAATATTGTCAGTTTTTACATCTGTAAGATGGGGACAATGTCTACTTGTATAAGCATGGTAAGGTTCCAAAGAAAATAAAAATGAAAGAGGCTACAAATAACTAAGAAATCACGACCGCAACCGTTCCTGGAGTATTCTCTGTCCCCAGTCGCTTAGTGGATACTCAGTGCGAGAAATGTCTACTCATCATCATTTGACTTCTCCATTTGATAATGTAGCCACTGGGAGAAAGGTGCCAGAAGACATTAATTCATAATCCAGTAGGAGTGATAGGAGGTTGCCACCGTAAAAGCGTTTAGGTACTCCAGAGGGCTCAGGATTAAGGGGAAATGAGCCACACCCTGGGTACTTGTTAGGGCCTCTCAGAGAGCAGAGGCAGGAGATAGACCACGCCGGAATCATGTCACCAGTTTTATGCACTTCTGGGACCTGGCAGTGGGACTTCTGACCTTCTTAATCTTGTGGCCTTGCGAAGGCTACTTCTCCACACCCCAAGGTTTCCTCGCCTGCTAAACAGCAATAACACCACCTCCCGTACCAGGCTATATGAGGATCACCCATGCGACACAACGCCCTTCCCAAACTCTAGTCATTCCTCTGGTGTCATCGTTTCTACCAAATTCACGTAATGCTCAAATTGTCATTTGTTTATTATTTTTTCATTAAACTGATTCTTTTTTTTTACTTAAATAACTTCATTTGTCAAAGGAAACAGGAACAGATGTGCATTTCTTCACATTGCAACATCTTTGAAAGCAGCATGCTTCTTACATTCAGTGGTGCATGATGCCTTAATTAAGAGAATTATTTTTCTTTCTTAATGGAATATATAATAACGATGTTTTTTTTACAATCAGTGGCATTTTAGATTCTATTAAATATGAAATGTCACCTCGTTCAATGGAAAACCAGCTTTGCTTATTAAAAATAGAAGGAATTGTTTAAACAAATGTATTTGGTTAAATTACATTTTAATTAAATTTCCAACATAATTAAATTTCAGTTAGCGTGTGCTACCTGAAAATATTTCAGTGTGAGGCCTGTTTCTGATTTATTAAAAAAGGGAAGTTTAGCAAGCAAAGAGAGGTAAGATTGACTTACTAATACCAGGCTGATGGGATCTCCATGGTGCAAACATTACATAATACCACGTTGATAATGGTCACACTAAGTAGCCCTTAAAACTATCTCAGTTAGTAGCAAGTGGCTGCCTTTAAAAAACAGTTGGGGAAAATCTTATGTAGGACATACACAAAGCAGTTCTGTGTCACTGCTCTGGGCACCGAAGTCAGGGGCAATACACAGATCAGCCCCAGGAGAGGGAAAGTGCAGTTTTGGCTATACTCAGATATTACGTAGCGGTTAGAAATGTCAGCTAGAAAGACATCCATTGATGTGGACAGATTCTTAAAATGTTGAGTGAAGAAATGAGAAACTAAATTACATACATATATCATATATATATGCACACATATATCATATTATCATATATATATATTAAAAGCTTGCACATTTACCATAAACACTACACATTTTTAAAAACATACCCATATCCTTATGATGGGGTGGGGGGATACTAGGAGAGGGGGCCAAGGGTACAAGAAGGAAAAACAGCATTAATATTAATAAAATAAAAACAAAATGAAAGAGGCTATTTGGACCAATGATGGTTTTACGCCCTGACATGAAGTATGTAAGTAAACCAGCTATCTGTATACAAAACATAAATACAAATGTAAAGCTCCTGACAGCATCACATGATTATACAGTAGGTACTCACTGAATGGTAACTGCTTGCCTTTAGGATCATAGGCAGAGGCTGCCCTCAATGTCTTCTAGAATTCCCAGAGGTACTGAGTTCCCGGTGACTATCCCTAGGCAGATGTCACATTCATCTTTAGCAGACCCCTGGCTTGGTCCTATTCCCCTCCACCCACACACATATGGCAGACTCCTAGAGTTTGGGATGATCCACCACCAATAATCAACCCCCCCACACCAATACCACGGGCATCAGAAGTTAAGCTACCTCCCCTGAAACAGATTCACAGACGCTAATGAGTTGATCCCTGTGGAAGCTGCTGAGGGATTGAGTCATGCCAACCCATTGTACAGATGGGAAACTGAGGCCAGAGAGGGGCAGAGTCTTGATGGAATCTCACAGTGAGTTAGAGGCAGTTCCATAATTAGAACCAGTTTGTTTTCCTTCCATGCGTGCATACATCCTCCCCACACCACACAAGGTTTGTAATGTCCCGAATCTAACCTACCAACAAAGAAACGGTAGCAACATCACCATGATAGAATTTCCATCCTCAGCGGGGCAGATATTCATGTCTAGGTTGCTGCTCACCAGCTACTGGGGGACCGAGACATGGGAGAACAGGAAATTACCACGAATGCAATGAGTACCTAGCAGACCAGACAGAGTGATAACAGCCAGCGACGTCATTTCTTAATGCTCTTACCACGAAAGATGATCTGTTCCCTGGAAGGTAAGGGATCAAAAGTCAGGCCTGTGCGCTGCCTGGTGTCTTTGCCGTTGCAGCGAGGGTAGGTGGCAAATGGAACTAAAGTGGTGTCAGGGCCAGAGCAGAGGCACGAGCCATCCTGTGAGAATTGGCTTATATTCCCAAAGCATGTACTCTTATCACCTTTTTCACAGGCAATAAGAGACTTAGAAAAGCTGAGTAACTTGCCAAAATTCACAAAGCTAGTAAGGGTTCAAAAAGGATTTCAATAGTGTGTCTGTGTCCAAAGCCTTGGCCTCTGCCCTGCACTGCTTCCTGAGCCCCCAAGAAGAAAATTGGAGGGACTGTGGCGGTTTAGAGAAGAGAGAGCGATGGTGGAAGTGAATCCAGGAAGATTTCGTGTGCCTCAATCATCCGACGTGGGTCTTAAATGGAGGCTACGATTTCCCCAGGCAGACGGGAGGAGGGCATTTCGGGACAGATGGGGAGAGAGAGTGTCACCAAGGCATCGGGCTAGGAAAGCACAGAGTGTGCTGGGCATGGCCGGCAGGTGCGTTCAGTTCGGACCTCGGGCATGTGAAGTGGAACAGAGATGGAGCGGTGGGACAGGCGTCTCGCTGCAGATGGAGGGAGCCACAGGCCCTGGGGCTGAGGAGTCTGCACGCACCACAGCGGGTGCTGCAGTCCACGGAAGCATTTCGGGTGGCGGTGGGCATGCCTAGCGTGGTTCCCGGTCTGCCTGTGTGGCTGAGGGAGGGAGGAGTCAGGAACACAGGTTTTGAGTCAAACTGGCTGGAGCGTCAGTGCTAACCCTGCCATGAATCAGCCGTGACCTTGGGCAAGAGGCTTGTCCTCTTAGATGATGCTTCCAAGGAGCTTGGCACATAGAAAGACACAGTAAGTGCTCAGCGTGGGTTAACGGTGGTGATCACGGCGATGACGGTGATGAAGATGCTGGTGATCAAGCTTATAATGACAATGGGGGAGGAGGAGGGGGAGAAAGAGGAGAAAGAAAAGGAAAGGAAAGAGGTGGAAGAGGAGAGGTTGGAGGAGGAGGAGGAGCATTTGTTGTAACATAGAGGGGAGGGCGGCTCCAGCAGCCAGGACTTGCCGAAGAACAAGGCGTTGCTAAGTCTGTCCAGCTAGAAGGATTCTGAGAGGTCTGGGGACATCGTCAGGAATCTCTCCATGGCCAAGACTCTTCTCATCCTCTGCTTTGTCTGCCCTGAAATAGTGCCCAGGATCTTGCTGGGCCTGCCAACCAGCAACAGTAAACCTGTATTGCGAAACCCCATGGATTAATCACAATGCTGGGCGCTAGAGACCCTAACACGAATGAGACCCAGTCTCTGCCCTCTCTGCCCTCGAGGATTTTACAGTCTGTTGTATGGCGTGGGGGGTTGAGGGTAGCAGACTTATGGGCAACTATGTAAAGGGGAAAAGCCAGGAGCCTCAACCTTAGATTGAGCTTCGAGTGAAGAGCCAAGTGCTCGGGGAAAGAAAGTGCTTACGACCACAGGCACCCAGGAAGAGGAAGCGAGGCTTCAGCTCACTGGATCTGATGGGGAGCTAGAAAACTGAGTCTGAAAAGAACGGGAATTGGGCAGTTCTGGAGTTCTAAGTGGCAGGAAATGAACGGATGGTTTTGACTATGCTTTAGAATGAATGTGCTCCAACTGTCTTGCCAACTTTGTTTCTTCTGTTCAGAATTCAAAATCCTGAAGTTTCATTCTTTGGTTTCAAGAAGGCATCAAGAACTTTCATCTGGGAGCAGGTTCATTTCCAAAAGAAATTCCAGTTGGTGTTGCCAAAAGTGGGGAAAAGTAAATAGGTTACAAAGAGGAAATAAATATCAACTACCACCTGGGTAGACAGAGCTAGTCTCCTCTGATCTGGCTTAAAAAAGACAAGTGTCCAGTTTAAAATCCACTCCCCACAACGCACACTCTAACATCCTTGCAACTGTAAGTAGTTGTAAGATCCAGTTCTGGCCATTGAAATGTAGGCAAAATTAAATGAGTGGAGCTCCTGGGTAAGTTCTTTGAAAGGAAATGCCCCTTTGGCTTTTGCCAAAGGCTTTTGCCTTCTTTGCACCTGAAAATAGCTGTGATGGCTGGAGAAGCAGCCGCCATCTTATGACCTGAAGCTGAAAGCTGTATTCTAGGGTTCGAAGTAGAGTGACTTTGTAAAAGGAAGGAGCCTGGGACCTCAACGACTTTGTAGAACTATTTACTCTTCAGTAGAGACAGATACTCAGGCAGCTTGACTCCAGAGCACACGTTACAATTAGTTTGACAAGTGGTAGGGAGTTTGGGGGTGGGGGTGGTCTCCTGCCATTGGAACTCAGCTCAAATGGTCTATGCAGAAAGCCTCACCCGGCTCCCAGAATAAATCCGGACTTTTCCATATTGCAGGTTCGTGGCTCACGACTCTTTTCCTTCTGGGCAGTTGCCACAACACCTGCATCTATTATCAGTCTCTAAGCTTTGCAAGACCCTAGTCTATCTATATCTGTATCTACATCTATATCTATAACTATGTCTATGTCTGTACCTATGTCGATATCTTCATATTCATTTATACACACACGCGCGCACACACACACACATGTATACAGGCTGTCCAGAAAATATCCAGCCATGTAATATGTTCTCATTATATTAGCAATAACTGCATACTTTCCGGGCAGCCCTCGTGTATCCCTATCTATCCATCTGTCTACCTACCTGCCTATACACCTATATAAAACCTTCATATTCCTGGGGCCCAGCACAGTGCTTTGCATACCATAGGTCCTCAAATCTTTGCTGAGTGAATGAATGAATGTGTTGAATGAAAGCCATGAATTGAAACTGTACCTTTGGTATCTTCCATCACCTTTATTTCCTCTGAGAAAAACAAGATACAAATAAATAAACTGAGGATTCCTCAGTGCTTTGTAGGAGCACAGCTCTTGAAGATTCAGGGGCTGATTGTTCAATGTGGTCTCTGCCCAGGGACTTCCTTTGGGCATCGTGTGGCTTCTCAAGATGCACACAGATTACAAGGGCACATCTGGTTTCCTCTTCAGGAGAGTGTTGGTAGAGGAAGAGTGTGGTCCTACTGAAGTCTAGGGATCACGTGAGGTGTGATTATTGAGATTCGTGCTCTGTGCCATTTCCCAGACGGACCCTCAGGCTGTCTCCCCTTCCCACCTCCACTGCTCAGCCTCTGGGGTCAGTGGCAGAAAGCAGCGAGCCTTTCCGCAGCTCTGCACCAGGGCGGCTTGTGCATCGAGCGCTGTCAAAGCCACATCAAATGCTAAGGTCGGGCTGCCAGGTGTGCACCAAAAGTCCTCGGGAGCCACAGCCTGGGAGGCAGGGGCTCCTGAGGCAGCCACCAGCTCCAGGTACTTTCCTGAAGCGGACACATCATTCAGCTCTTCCTGTGCTTTTACTGTAAACTCTTGGTTTACTATGTACCTAAGAGGAAGGACAGAGGGGAAAGAAAGAGAGAGACAGAGAGACAGAGACAGGGGAGGTTTCATTTGAAAGAAGCACAGCAGAGAGCAACAGCTGCCCAGACGTTCAGAGCTGTGAGCCATGGGCCCCCTCTGGGAGGCAGAGACTGACGCCCAGAGAGCAGCAGTGGCTTGTTCATGGTCCAGGAAGCTGAGAGGGCAGAGACGAAAACCCAACTCCTGAAGCCTGGCTTAGTGCTCTTTCTACCACATCTATGCAGCCACTCTTTTTGAGAACCCTCCGGAATATCCAGTGCCTCTGAGATCAGGGAGACCCCCAGGAAGGAAGGGAGGGCATGTATACGTACTGAGGGCCAAGCATGCTCATGGCACAATGGTGCACTTAGATGTCATCTGTCCCACCGTGTGACATTCACTGCATCTCAGAAAACACACAAGTGAAAAAAGCCAAAGCCTCTACCCTCGCTGAGCTTCTGGTCTAATGGGAGAGTCAGACACGTGCCCAGCTTTTTGTAACCCCTGGCAGCCTGGGAGAAGGGTCAGCGGTGCACAGAGGAAGGATTAAATGATCAAGATGGAGGAGGTGCTGTGGGAATCAGTAAAGGTGTCCCGGCCTTAGGGTGAGCACGCGTTCACTGGTGGAAGAAAGGTCGCCACAGGCACAGGGACATGCGTAGCTAAGGCCTCAAGGTGGGGAAATACTAATACGTGGTTAGTCCTGGTGAGTCACCCCTGTGGCTGAGGCTTAGCTTGTCTATAGGGGTTAGTTGCAGAGAACTAAAGAGGAAGGTAATTCCAACCAGTGGTGAAACCCCCAAAAGCAAACGCCCGGCCTTGCGAATGTCCGAGTACCCAGGGCAGCACTTCTCGCCTTCTGTGTCCTCTGCCCTCTTGCCACCCGCAGTTGCTATAAAGAATAAAGTACAATATAAAATCTAGTACCAGTGTTTGTCCCGCCCCACTGTGGCTAATCCGCAGATCCCAGGTATCCGGTGGAGTATGCAGTTGGGTGTAAATTCTTGCTCCGTGACATGGGTCAAATTACTTAGACTCCCGGAGCCTGTAGATGGTCACGTAGACTTCATACTAGTGTTGCTCTGAGTATTGTATGAGATAACATTTGCCGGAAAATGGTGTGTGCACAATAAATAGATAGTGGATGGACGCAGCAGATGTGCTTATCTATCTGCTCCGCCTCATTCCTTTAATTCTTCGGACCCCGCCCTGGGAAATTCAATTTGAGGTATACGTGCTATGCATGAAATGTTAATGAGGGGTGGCGGGCAGCTGTGGCAGGCATTCCTGAACATTCTTCCTCGTCATGTGCTCAGGGCTCAGGGGCAGAGCCAGCACCCACACAGCCCTGGGGGAACCAGGCTCCAAGTTAAGGACCTCTAGCCAGGTCCCTGATGCTGCGCCAGGCCAGGATGCTCCAAGATAGGGTGGAGATCCCCAGATGCCAATACCTCTGCCTCAAGCACTTCCATAGGGCTAAACAGCCCCAGTGTGTAAATTGCACGTGGGCCGGTTATCTTAATCTGTGTTACTATCAAAGAGGCATTTGAAAAATTGAGCGGTATTCCCATAATACCATGCATCTGAACTATTTCCTAAGCATGTATATATCTATTACATTTTTTGGTCTTTACAACAAACTCATGAGGTTCGCTGGGCAGGTACAAGTATCACACCTTTGCAGGTGAAGCCACTACAGTCAAAAGGTGAAATGTTTTGGTCACAAAGTTAGTACATGGTAGAGTGGAAGCCAAACCCAGAGGGTCTGGCACCGCAGTGACCTATTGGATTGAGGGCTCAGCATAGACACCTATCCATGTCCCTGGGTATACAACAGCACAACTCATTTTAGTGCCCGGACATTGTTTCCTGTCATACACCCCAATGACCTGCCCATCTCATCTCACTGCCGAATGTATTTCCTAGTAACCATGAGATTATTAAAGAAAAAAACGAGTAAAAAAAATAGGTAATTACAATCCTTTCCATTCACACTTCAAATTAATGTTTAGTACAAATGATACACTCTGAAGTCTGTGGTAGTTTTGCCAGTGTTCCCCTGAACCACTCAGAAAAGGAAGTTCCCAAGAACTAAGCCTTCCAATTCTTTGGCCAATATCCTAGATCTCTCAATATATTCTAAGATAGAATTATATTAACATATCATTTCATCTGAAATTATGACAGTAATTATTTTGATAAATAGGAAGACATTTTCATTAAGGAAATAATTTTAAATATGGAAAAGTATAAAATGAAATCACCCACAATTGCACTCTATGTACATGTGTGCATATATGTGTATGCATATACATATATGTTTATATATGCATGTGTGTGCATGTTTATTTGTGTGTGTGCATGTGTTTCTATGCTTTTCTTTTTTCTATGCTCATGAATCTTGTGCCCCAACCCCGTTCCCTCACACTCACACTCCTTGGGCAGAAGAATCATAAATCCTTATGTAGCCTCCTTTCTACTCATCGAGTGCAGTGTGGGGACACCAGGCCTAGGAAGCTCATGTGGCCCAAGATTCAGAAAAGCTGCTATTTCAACAGTTTTTCCTGGTCTTTTGTGGGCATCAGTGGGTCGAAGGCTTTGTGGTGGTGCCCCCCTCTTTAAAAGTAGAAAGACTCCAGGGGCCTGACAGTTCTCCAGACAGACCACTGTTTATCAGACAAAGCCCAGCTTTTACTGGCAAAATAAGGGAAAACATCCCCTTCAGAAACAGGAGGTCAAGAGTGATAGTTATTGGGTTTGGGGGTCTGGATTCGAGTGTTTCAGGCAGGCCTTTGTCATTTGACAGCTCAAGATTGGTGGACAATGAGACACCAGCCTTGGGAGGAGCTTTCCTACGTAAATAGTTGTTTGATAAGCAAGAGAGTTTTGCCGGCAGAACAATATATTGTCTTAAGAAGGATGATGTTTACCCAGATGAGCATCCAATTGCCATGGGCAGAATAAATGGGTTTTCATGAAGTGCCTGAGGTTAACAATGGAGTTGTTGACTGGTTTACAGCTTTATCTTCCTGGACAAAAGTTTTCTGGAACAAATGGTAAAAGTCCTTTGGGCCTCTGTTCCTAGTCCTGGTCACTGATATTAGGGGCAGTGATCTGCACTCACACTGGAAACCAGAGGGTGACCGAGAGGAGAGACTGCTCTGTGCATAACAGAGTCCTGTTCTTATGGTAGACAGAGATGCATGGGAAGAGTGTTTCATAGAGGGAAATGCCTGCTGTGCACATAGCCTGAGCTATTTGGAAAATATTTTAGTTAATATGAGTATGAGGATGTGTTTGAGTGGGGTGTGTGTGTGAGAGGGAGGGAGAGGGCTGGAGACCAGGATGAACCCTCCTTTTCCACATCTCTGTGGCAAAAATAATAATCACCAAACTTGGAAAATCACCAAAATCACCAAACTGGGGCAGGGGATGTGATTTAGCCTGAAGAAAGCATTTGGCAATGTCTGGTGTCTGGAGACATTTTTGGTTATCTCGACTGCAAGAAGGTGCTGCTGGCGTCTAGCGTGTAGGAGCCAGGGATGCTGCCTAACACCTTCCAAAGCACAAGACAGCCCCCACCTCTGTTGCAAAGGATTACCCAGCCATAAATATCAAGAGCATGGAGGTAAGAAACTCAGAACTTTAAGAAAATGAAGATTCACTCTGAGGACATTTGAAGAGGAAGGGAAGAAACCGGGACCAGAGGACAAGGAAGCAAAGTCAGGAACCACAAAGGGACCCTCTGGGAAGGAGCCAACTTATTATTGGTGATCTTTTATGTTCAACATTGTAGTGAAGCATCTGCCCACATCATTAAACATTCTTTGAAAACATAACTTTTAATGGTTTACTATCCTCTTGTATGTTTATACCATCATTTTTGACTAATTCCTTATTTTTTGGCAGCCAGAGTATTTCCAGTTTTCTGATGGTGTCAGCAATAGAGCAATGAACACTTGTATAAATAGATTCTTGTGAACACCAGATTGTTTCCTTAAGCTCTTAGACATAAAATTGTTACATGAAAGGATGTACAGGTTTTACGGTTTTCGATACGTACTGCCAAATCAGCTTCCAGAAAGATGACTCAATTTTCACTTCCAACAGCAAGGATAGAGAGCTCCTGGGATTTCTTTCAACCCTCATGCTAAAGGGTCAGTCCCTATCGTAAGAGATGTTTCTACCTGATTCTTTCCTCCCCTTCCTCCAAAGAATGTGTCTATCCAGAAGCCTTGTACTGCTATGGATGTCTCGACCTTCCAGCTTTCAATTCCCCCTTTCATTCATTATTGGGAGTAGTTGGAAGTTGAGAAAGCAACCATCACCCTAATCATGGCCTAGAAATGTGAATATTTTAGTTTTATGTTAATGTCAAGTGAAGAGGATTTGATGAGCATCCAATATACCACTCCACCTTTCCAAATGGGAAAAATAAGATCCAAAGAGAAGACAAGATTGTCTCACAGAGTCCAGGGAAAGTTGAAGCTACAATCCAAATTCTTTATTTTTTATTCAATGCTCTTTCTGCTGAGTCCAACTTCCAAAAAATACAGATTAAAAAAAAAACCTCAACATGTGACATTTTTATAGATACCGAAAATTGGGCTCAGGAAGTCAAACAGTTTGCATGTGATGACAGAGCTTGCAAATGGCACAACTGGACTCCAGCTGGTTCTGTCTGGCTTTAGTTGGTATGGGCATTTAGTTAGACCTCTGACGACCCAGAAATTGAACAGTCTGTAGTCACCTATTCATAGGAAAACCTCAGGGGAAAGGATAATATTCTCTCTCGTATTAATATAGATTTTAATACTGAGTTAAACCTTAATAAACTAGCAGATTTCCTTTATAAAAAATAATTTATGGTGCATACAATGGTGCAATTATTCTAGTCGACATAGTCTACAATTATACTGATTATATATAGGTTGGCCACTAGCTACATGTACTTATTTAGCACTGAAAACGCAGTTCAAATTGAGATGTACTGTAAGTGTAAACTATAAACTAAATTTCAAGGACTTGATATGAAAAAGGAATGTAAAATAGCTCATTAAATTTTTTAAATTGATTATATCATTAGATAAGATAAAATAAATTATTAAAATTAATTTGCCTGCTTCTTTTAGCTTTCTTTTAAAATTTCTACATGGTTTATATTATGTGTCTATTGGACAGCGGTGGTCTAAATTACTTGCCAATTCTGTGATCAAGGCATCTTGGCCATCACCCAGCAGAGCGGGCCCTGTAGATGGAGGGTGGTTTGATATCTGATCAACCAAGTTGTTGACAACACCTGGAATCTTAGATGGTTAGCTCCGAAAGGAAGCTGTGGCAGAGACTTCTAATTTTTCTGCAGTACTCGTTCTCCTCTTCTCTCAGGTGATGGAACTCCAGTTTTTAGCTAGCAATGTAACTGCAAAAAATACAGATTATATTACAATATTTCTCAGTCTACCTTGCAGCTTATGTGAGGACGTGTGACAAAGTTCTGGCCATTGGGATATGAGTTGAAGCACAATGTACAACTTCCAGGTTGTATATGTGACCATTAGAGATGGTATGTTTTCCTTGGCTTTTTATGCTTCCCTGCTTTTGGGGAAAACAAAAAGATCCTGGGCCCTTGAGGATTTCTTGGAATAGAGACACCTATAGCCTATCTTGATGCCTCTACATGAGGAAGAAAGTCATGTCGATCCAATCTGTCACTGTTTCACACAACCAATTTAGTCTCAATTAATGCAGATCCCGGAGGTCCTCTTTGTTTAACACTCCAATATCACAGGACAATTTAATATCGGAGAGGAATAGAAGGTACCCAAATTCACACAGCAACTTAGCATAAGAGCTGGGTCGTGAGCCCAGGGCTTCTAACTATCTACCGTCCACATCATGCATTATACTCAGCTAGCTTGCTCAATTTACAAAGACTCTAAAAATACATTCCGGAAGATAGGATGCATAAATAAACTATTCTCCTTTGGGTCCTAGAGATAAGAATCTCAGTTTGTTTATAGAATTGGTGTTTTGAACTGCTTCCTTAAAACAATGATTTGTATAAACTGCCCGTGATGCAATATTAGCTTACTTAAGTGAGAGACGGCCAGCCAGCCACAAAATAAACTTATCCATGACATCTTGCTGGAGGCACCAAAACAATGAAATGTGATTCTGATGTCACTTGCTTCCTCTCTGAGCTTTAAAATCCAGATAAAGTTGGCTCAAGCCATCGACTCCATGCTCCATGGAAGACCAAAGCATGCACAGTTCCAAGGGGGGACTTGCATTCTGAAGTCTCTAAATCCGGGCTCCTGATTCTGCAAGTGCTACCCTGTACAACCCAGACCAGAAACCCAGCGTTTCCTCAATTTCTACGTGTCCATACACACATCTCACACAATGTGCTACTGAGTATAGTGCACATACTTGAATATTTACGTAGGCGGTAGGAAAAGGATTATTATATCACAACACCAACATTAGGTATCCCCTTTGTGAAACCTTCTTTTGGCTGCCTTCTTAATTCCAGCTGACATAGTGAATTACTAGACACTGGATGGCATAAACAGCAAACATTTATTGTCTCAGAGTGGAGGCCAGGAAGTCCAAAATCAAGGCTCTAACAGAACTGGTGTCGGGTGAGGGCACCCTTCCTGGCCTGTAGATGACCACCTTATTATTGCAAACTCACGTGGCAGAGAGAGAAAGAGCCTGTGTTTCCTCCTCATTTTAGGCAGGCACGAATTCCATCGTGAGGGCCCCACCCTCATGACCTCACCTAACCTTAATTATCTCCCAAAGGCCCCATCACAAAATATCCTCATATGGGGATTTAGTGTTTCAACATGTGAATGAGGGTGTGAGGGCACAAACATTCGATCCATAACAGCCACCTTACCATAAGGCTATTCCAGAAGAGGCTTTCCCCAAAGCCACCAGTTAGCCACAGAGGCACCCCCTCCAGGTGCGGATCCAGGAAATATGACTCAGAGAGCAGAACATTGGTTTCACTGCAGCCCCAGCTGGCCCCGGCAGCCAGCTGGAGCACTTGCAGCCTGCACAGCCACGCATGTGGCTGAAAATCCCCAGCTTCATTTACCCTGTGGGGTCCTCAGCCATAGGACTTCTCTCTAGTCCCTCCTCCCCTCACCCCCTTATATGCCCTTGATCTCTCCTACTCCTCATTGATACAGAGATGGAGACACCTCTCTGAACTCCCCTTATGTTCTCAGGCTGGACTACTTAGCCACAGCTGATCCTTTGAGCACCTATCAGCCAGCACCTTTGGGGGCTTACCTGCTACTCAGAGCGGCTTCACATATGATCTTTTCAAATAAGAAGGGTCCTTTGTGCTATAGACTGAATGTCTGTGTCCCCTGCCCCCACCTTCACACACTGGCACCCAGTCTCTAAGGTGATGGTATTTGGAAGTGGGTTATTTGGGGAGTGATTAGGTCGTAAGGGTAGAGCCCCCATGAATGGGATTAGTGCCCTTAGAAAAGAGACCCCAGGGAACTCCCCTGCCACTTCTGCCACGTGAGGACACAGCAAGAAGATGGTTGTCTATGGATCGAGAAGCAGGCCCTCACCAGACACCAGATCTGCCGGCAGCTCGATCTCCGAAACTGTGAGAAATCAGGGTTTGTCGTTTATGAGCCACTCAGTCTATGGTATCCTGTTATGACCGCCCAAGGAGATTTAGACACCGCATGGATGAATTCTGCTATAAACTGTGAAGGTGCTAAATAGTTCGCTAAGTTAGAAATGAAAAGTATATGGTACCTCTGGGCTGTGTCTTTCACAGAAGGAAATGCACAAATACACCTCCCTGAAAGCTGAGGCTGGGGCTATTCCTCGAGGATGGGAGGGATCATAAAGCTCTGACAAATGCCCTGCGCGTAGCTGTCTCTCTTCAATCTGTCCTCTGCATAACGGACAGTCCTTCTCTCCCAAGGCAGTTTTGACTGGCTGTACCTGCTATCACTGGACTTAGTCCCAACACAGAATGGGGGAAACACTGATACCTTTTACAGTTTCCATCATGCAGGTCCAAGTGTTTAGCATAGAATTCAAGACTCTCTACACTTTGGAGGCCACTAAATCCCCAGCCTGCTTCTCCCTCCTCCCTTTCCTATGTAGCCCACTTTTCATGCCTCTGACTTTTGTGTCTGTTGCTCTCTCTGCATGGAGTTCTCTGTGTCACCTTTCTACACCTGGAAAGGTTCTGTTAAGCCTTACAATCCACCACAACTTCCCCAGGCAGAGTAGTTCATTTGTTCCTTTGCTTTCCTGGAGCTCCTCCTACATATATTTAGTATAGCACACCTAAGACCACAGTGGGATGCTTTATCAAGCCCTCTGTTGCAGGAGAAACTGCAGCACCTATTTCTCCAGCTCTTAGCACAAGGCCTAGGATACAGTACATAATGTTGGTTTGAATTATTGCACAACCGTATCCTGTCTTCTCCATGACAGCCCTCAAATTCATGAAAACAATGCCTTGCCCGTCTTTAGTCATCTCTCCCGCTGGCCAGCCTCCTAGGACCTTCCACTGGTCTGCATGTAGCATGGACCCCAGCCCCCTCTCCATCCTCGACCCTGGACACGTTCCCATTTCTAAGCCATGCTGGTAACTGGGGCTTAATGTCATGTTCCAGGGAGAGCTCTACAGGGGCCCAAAAACAGTAGCTGGAAGAAGCGAGTGATTGTGCTCAAGTAATTGCTCAGTACTGCACTTGTCTACCAGAGCAGAGACAGGGTAGCTCAGCTCAGGATGGGCTAGGCCCCTAGGCCTATCTCAACCGACAATGGGGCCCTTGGTACTCCTTCCTCACACCTGGCCTCCTCCAGAGTCCTTGCAGCTCTAAGCTTGGTCCTGGGCACCCTATTTGCACAACTGCCAAATTTTTTCAACTTTCACTCAAATTTTTTTAATGACTGTTTAAAATGATTGCACAAATAAATACATGACTATTATAGAATTTTTAATATATAAATAGAGCTGAAGCAGAAAATAAATGTCATCTAAAACCTAACCCTTAGAGATAACCTTTTGTCCAGGTTCTTTTTCTGCATAGGTAGAAAAATATTTACCTTTTTTTCAATAAAATTCTATCATCCTATATATGCCATTTTATAAACTGCTTTTTGTGCAAAAGAACAACAACAAAAATTATGCTCCATGCAAACACCTTTCCAGGTCATTAAAAATATCTTACACATCTTACACAGGGATTCTTAACACAGTGCCCCATGGATTGGCTTCAGGAAAATTGAGAGGCTTCAAATTGCAAGCTTTTGTATGTATGTGCAAATATACATTTGTGTGTATGCACAAATTTTTTTCGGGGGACAAGATCTATGGCTCTTGGAGCCTCAAAAGGGTCCATAAACCAAAGATTATTAAGAACAAATTACCCATCGTCATTTTTATTGGCTACGTAATATTCCACTGTGTGGCTGTGCCATACTTTATTTTTTTGAATCTCCTTTTGTTAGACATTTAAGTTGTTTCCACTGCCTCAGACTCCCCAGCAGTTCTGTTATGGGTGTTTGTGTAAATGACAACATGCTCATACCCATTAAGATCCTCTTTAGATTAAGCCCCAGAAGAGGAGTTACCTGCCTAATGGATACGAACCTTTTCAAGGCACTTCCCTGGTAAGAACCAGAGAACTATTTGGCTCTTAGCTGGAGGTTCTACCCTCCAGTTTTCCAAGTCTCACGAGGGCCATCTCAGGCTCTGCTCTGAAGTTCCTGCTAAACCCGGCAGTTTACCATCATCTCATCTTACTGCTTCCACGGAATTGCCCTTCACTGACCACTCGGATCAAGTAACTTCCGAGCAGGCTCCTTCTAACTTCTTTTAGCTATTGAATGGCTCTGAGACAGAGCACTGGACTTTGTCTCAAAAGACTTGGGTTCGAGCTATGTCTGTCAGATGCAATCTGTGTGATCCTGGGCAATTTACTCAACTCCTCTGAGTGACTCGGCAAGATCATTCTTGCCCTACCGAAGTATGAATTCCCTTTATTATGGGCAAAGAAAATGACTCTGACTTGCTGTGACTTAACCAAACAATGACCCTCTCTCCACCTCATGGGGACAGCTGAGAACTTAGACACAGAAGCCTCCCCTGGAATTTCCTTATGAACTGTCTCACCGTTTCTCTACTTTCCACCAGAGGGATAATAAAAAGGTCCAATTTTCCAAAGAGGCATTTAACGATGAGAAATGATTTGAGTGAGTCCTACACTCACAAAGCTATTCAATTCTGGTTTTATTGGCTGAGAGATAATTTCAAACTATCCCAAAAGAGAAAATAAAAGACCAATCATTTTCAAACTGAAACTTTTAGGGAAAAATCTCTGTGTGCAATTTTTCATCCTCTTCTCCACAATGAATTATATCTACCAAAGCTAGACAAAAACCACGAGGTGAGCTCTAAGCCACATATAATGTATCTGCTGAGACATTTAACTGGGGAGACAGAAAAGAAATTATGGCTCTTTGGGCAGAGCTTCACTCATAATGGAGAGGCTCTGGCCTCAGCCTGGTCTCTTGTGAACAATCCCGAGGTGTCCTAAGATGATAGTGGTGTTACCTGCTTCATGACTGCGCTAAATAGACTATAGGTTTGAATGATGTCACGTGGATCCAAATTAACAATGGTTTGAAGTAGCATGATACTTCCCTTTCCAGGGCTGGGATGATGCCTTTATAATCATCAGGCACCCAGATTCCCTCTGCCTTGGTGCTCTGCCATCCTTAATACAAAGTTTCCATCACATGGCCCAAAATGGCTGTCCCAGCCCCCACTATCAAGTCTTCATTCTGGTTAGCAGGAGTGAAAATAGGGAGGGCATGCCTCTTCCTATAAAGTGCTCAACTGGGAAGTGGTGCGCATCTCTCTTCCACTTAATTCCATTATCCAGTACTGACTTGTGTGGCTACCTATACCGGCAAGGAGGCTGAGACATGTGGCTTTGCTCTGGGTAACCATATGCCTAGCTAAAATTCCTACTTACGTGTAAGTTTATCTAATAATATATGAAATTAAGCTTTCTAAGTATTTAATTTATTGGCAGCCTCCCTGAGTCCTTATGCCAGATTGTCATGTGTTACTTAGAACGATGAAGCTTTAACTTTAATGTACATATGAATCTCCTGGGGGTCTTGTTAAAATGCAAATTATTATTCAGTAGTTTTGGGATGGGGCCAAGAGTCTACATTTTAATAAGGTCCCAGGAAAGGCCATAGTGCTGCTGATGCTTACAAAACTTTCTGAATAGCAAGACGTCTTAGAAAATGCAAGGTGTCTGGGGCAACGTAGGAACTCCACAGAGCGGAGGGAATGGTAATACCACCATGGGTGGCTTCATTTACTTGCAGTGAACTAAAACATGCAGCAGTTTGTTACATTCAATTAAGGTGATTTATAGAAGTTAATATCTAGTTTCAAATAAACCAACCCTCACAAACCAGACAAGTAGTTTAAAATATTCTTGTAAAAAAATAGTGTATTTAAGTTATGCCAATACTTTAAATACAAGTAAGGTCAGGACACTGTCAGAATTGACATTTTCTCTACTCTGAGTACCAGTTCTTTGTTAACCACATTCTAGCATAAAATTGGAACCTGAGTTTTCAGCCAAAAACTTGAAATTGTCAAGGGGATTATTTATAATAATTCTTCCGAAATCTTTGGCAAAGAACAAAAGCCAAAGTGTATTTTGTTCCTTAGGCTATTTGCTAATTAAGGTATTTCATGTAAAGGATTCACATGAAATGATCCCATAACATGCAAGAAACTTTTATATTTTTTTCCAGCTCTTTCCAAGATTTCTTCTTTTACTTTCAGCAGTTTTAATATGATATACCACAGTACGGTTTTCTTTATATTTATTTTGCTGAAGTTCATGATATTAATAGTTCTTTGAATCTGTGGATTCATTTCTTTTATTGGGTTTTTAAAAATCCCCAGCCATGCTCTCTTTTATTATTGCTTCTGACTCATTCTTTCTCATTTTCCCATTGAAGACCCCAACTGTGTATGATGTGATCTTCCTTCAGAGAGGGTTTGCTCTATTATAAGCAGCCTAAATAGGCTCACATCACACTAGCTCATTCAGGGACTGAGCTGACAAAGTTCAAGATTAGGTTCCCCACAAAAAAGACTCTAAGACACCAGCAGGTTAACATGAAGAAGTGTACTAGGAAGTGATCTTAGGATGACCACCTACGGAAGGTAAAAACGCAGAATTGGCAGAAGAAGTTGGGTTATGGTGCACTCTCAACAAAGGCCTCAGCCAACTGGAATAACCCTTCAGACTTGCCCAGCAATGTAGCAAGAGGCCAGGCCTTCAGACTCCCACCTTAACCAGTTCTTGGATACAGTCTGGCCCTGGGAAGGCTACGTTATCTTGGGTGAGGCAGTTCTTTCCTACAGAGAGTAATCTCTGGAGATGGATAATTGCTGAGTTCTGTCATCAGCAGTATCCCCAGCTTCTGAGAAAATAAGTCCCTTAGGCCTGAAAAGAGACCTGGGAAGTGTACCACAGCATCCGCTAGAGTCTACTGCTTGTGCTGTCTGGATCAACATTCCTTTAGGATCCTGGAAAGTTTGTGGGGAAACCATACCCCCCACCACAATGCAGTTTGTCTTGAGGCTTTCCATGATACTCACACCCAACTCTGCTAGACATTCTGGATTTCTCTCACCCTCAGCTAGAATATCTGCTAGGCTCGGTGGCCAACCTGTTGGCATGGCCCAGATCCTCACTCCTAAAGGGGCTGAGGCCATGGTCACCGGGCCCTTCTTAGACAGTGATTGCTGCACTTGTCCATTTGCTATCAAGACAAGGCAGAGGAACACTGAGGGAATGTCAAAGTGGGCCACCTGGACCCCAAGTGTCCCTCCTTACACCCACTGACTAACAGCAGCCACACCTCTTTATGATCAGGATTAATTACCTCTATCAGGGTGGCGACTCCTCTTTTTGCCTGATGGTCCCTTGGTACAAGGAGCCCACTGTGCCCTGGAAACAGTTGTAATTTGTAATTCAGTGGGTCTCTCCTGTGTTCCCTTGAAAGTATTCCCCTTTGGAAACCAAGACCCCTAAACACCCACAATTCAGATTCACCAGAATAGGGTGCACAAATTCTCCGAGTGAAGATACTCCCAATGCTACTCCCTTGATTACCAATCTATATATTCTACCTATCGAGGACACAGAGACATAAAAGTCATTGATTTAGAGTATACACTGCATCCCGGAAGATGACAGAGCATCTTCATACCGTGCCTAAGCTGTATCTTCAATGGGCCATTTTATCACTGTATTAGGTTGGCAGTTTCTGGATGGAGTAGAATGTCATATGACAAGATGACAAGTGAATTTCCTATGCCTTGTGTGCTATAAAGTGGGTCTAACACAATGTTCTATGGGATCCTGTGCCAGTGGACCAATCCGTAAGTCCCCAGATGGTGATAAGAGATGAGGCCCTGCAGGCAGGAAAAGAAACCTCGCAGCTGGAATATGTCCCCTTCCTGTCAAAATAAATCACTGCCCTTTTAAGGTGAAAGAAATCCAATAGCATGGGATGGCGCCATATCAGAGACTAAGTATTGTTCTCTATCACTGGCAGGTTGGACACTGGGCGGTGGCTGTAGCCTGATTCGTCTTGGTGAGTAGGAGCTCATGCAGTTGGACTTATGTGTAGCTTTCATCCCTGCCTCCATGGTTACTTCATTCATGGACCCACTGTGCCAGCATTGAGGTGACTAATGATAGCACACTGACATCAACTTCCCACGTCATTTCATCTACCTGATTTTACATGGGATACAAAGACCTTATTTCTTGCCGATCCCCAAAGTTTCAGCCACATGCCTCCAACTCCATGTTTTTCATCCTCCCATGCTTCTCCTTGCTGGCCCCTAGCCAACTATCCGAGCCATTTCCACCGCCCACCAGTCTATATGTATTCCAACCTTGAGCCACTTCTGTTTCCATGTAAAATGAATGGCAGGTGCTCAAAGCTCTGCCCATTGGGAGGACTTCCTCCCACTGCTGCCTTTTGAGGCCATTCCTGGGTGAGGCTATAATGCAGTGTCCATTTCAGCTCATCACTGCGTACCAAGCCAACCCAACAGTACAGTGAGATGAGGTTTTTCTTCTTCCATGAGTTCGTCATAAGAGATTTCCCCACCACGACCTCCCCACCCTTACGCATCCATAGGTGTAAATTGAGGAAGAGATGTTAACGCAGTGAAGGTGGATGGCATGGGAGTCTGAGCTGCCTGTTTGGCAGTTATGTGTAAGCTCAGGCCTTGGTGTGCCTCATCCCAGATGTACCACTTCTCCCTCATGTCAGGGCCGTGTGCACTAAAATCTGGATTTGCTGTAGACACTGTCCAGCCATAGGTTCTACTTAAATCTGGAAGCCTTTTGCATCAGCCAGTACAAAGCAGTGTTCTCGGTATAGAATATGCTGCCTCCAAACAAAAAAAGGCCAGATAGGCATCCTTCTTTGTGGTGGGAAGTACGAGATGCAATTATTCAAACTATACTTTGGAGAGAATATCTTTGCATACCCAAGATAATTAGACCTCTATGAATTTTTCTGATGCAGTGAGCCTGTGAATCTTCATAAGGTTTATCTCCTACCCCCTAGCATGCCTGTCTCGTCAACACCTCCAATGTACTTGACAGTTCTTTCTCATATGGTCCAATTATCATGACATCATAAATACATGTATGGTATTTTTCTTAATGTCCAGACAATTCAGATTTCTGCAGACTATATTATGACAGGTCAAGAGAGTTAACATAGTCCCGGGGCAAGACTAACTGTATTATACATACTGTTGTCTGTTCCAAGCGAACACAAAATATATTTCATATTTCATTTCCATAGGGATGGAAAAGAAAACATTTTTCATGCCAGTGGCCACATGCCATGTCTCTGAGACTCCATTAACTTATTCTAATATTACACATATGACATCTTAAATAACAGTGCCATTACAGTTCCTACTATGTTGAGTTATAGTGGACTGTGTCATTCTCCAGAAACCACCTGGCTTTTGTAAGGGACACACCGATGAATTAATGCAGATATGATGGGGACCACCAAAACCTATTGCCCTTTAGGTCTTTAAAGGATGGCACTGATCTCTGTCACTTCCCACAAGAAACTAGAAAGCATTTTGAATGAAATGATAATGAAACACAGCATACCAAAATTTGTGGAAAGCAGCTAACACAGGCTTTAGAGGTAGAAGCTTAGATCGTTAATTTTTAATCCTTTTTATTTTCTAATATTAATATGTATAAATAAAATTTACCTCTAAGTTCTGGTTCAAAGTATTTTCTAATTTCCTTTGTCTTATCTTTTTGCACTCATACATTATTTAGAAGTGTGTTTAATTTCCCACATTTGGGAATTACCATTTTATTATCGATTTCTAATTTAATTCTGGTATTGACAAATAATATACTCTGCATGATTTTGGTCCTTTTAAATTTATTGAGAATTGTTTCATGGTTCAACATACAGCCCGAGCTCTTCAAAGGAAAGTGAATTATACTATTGTTGGGTAGAGGGTTCTATAAAAATGTTAACTAGGTCAATCTGGTTGGTATTGTTCAATTTTTCTATGTTTTTAGTGATTTTATGTGTATTTTTGTCAATTACTTGAAAAGAAATGTTGAAATATCCAAATATAACTGCGGATTTGTCTAATTCTTCTTTCAGTTCTGTTCATTTTTGTTTCATGTATTTTAAAGCTCTGTTAATTGGGTACAAATTAGGATGGTTATGTCTTCTTGATAAATTACCCTCATATTATTGTAAAACATCCCTCTTTGGTCCTGGTAATACTCCTTGTTTTGAATTCTACTTTCTCTGATATTAATATATCCAGTTCACCTTTCTCATGACTTGTATGTGTATATTGTATCTTTTTCAATACTTTTAATTTTAATTTATCTGTGTATTTATATATAAAAGGTTTCCTTACAGGCAGCATACAACCGATCTTTCATTTTCTCTGCCTTTTAATGGAAATGTTTAGACCATTTATATCCAATATAATCATAAATATAATTGGGTTCAAAAATTTATTTTCCTGCTACTTATTTTGAATTTGTTCCATATGTTCTTTGTTCCTTCTTTTCTCCTTTCCTAACTTTTTATGGAATAATTAAATATTTTTTATATTTCTATTTTAACTCCACTAGTGGCTATACTCGTTTGTTTCTTTGTTCACTGGGGTTCATAATATGGATCTTGAATTTATCACAGTTTACCTTCAATTAACATTATATCACTCCATATACAAATTAAAAACCTTACAACAATATATTATGCTTCTATTCACCCCCAATATGCTCTGTGCTCTTTTATTATAATATTTATTTTTACATAGGTTAAAATCCACAATACATTGGTATGATTTTTGCTTTAAACAATTAATTATTTTTTAAGAAATTTAATAAATTTAACAAATAAAAATTATTTTATGTGTACCATATATGGAGTTTTTCATTCTTTCGTGTAGATCCAAATTTTCACCAGTTATTTTTCTTCCATTTGAAGAACTACTTTATTTTTAACATTTCTTGTAATGCAAGCCTGCTAGTCACAAATTCTCTCAGTTTTGTTCCAGAAAAAATCTTTATTTTGCCTTAACTTTTGAAGAATATTTTTGTCAGATGTAAGATTTTAGGTTTACAGTTTCTTTTTTTAAGCACTTAAAAGATTTTTTTTCCTATTTTTCTGGAATGCACAGTTTTGGATGAGAAACTGGATTTATATATTTATTCCTCTGCACATAATTTTTTCTGACTATTTTAAAGATTTTTCTCTTTATCAATTGTTTTCGAAAATTAATATTTTTGTGTGGTTTTGTGTTTTTCCAGCTTGAGTTTTGTTAAGCATCTTGTATTTGTGAATCTATAATTTTTTATCAAATTTGTAAAATTCCCAGCCATTATTATTCAAATATTCATGTGTATATAGGAATTTAATAATGGATGAGTACAGTTTTAAAGCCATGGCAAAAATATATGTCCTATAAAATAAAGGGTTTGGAATAACTAGCTATCACTTTTTTTTTCTGAAGTTAGATTCCTACCTCACTCCATTTACAAAAATATATTGGTTTTATATTAATAACCTCAAGTAAAGAATAGAAATATAAAAGTTTTCAGTGAAAATAAAAGGACCAGTTTAGAAACTTACTGTAAAATATCCAAGTGATTGCCCACACCAACCTTATATTTATACAAGAATTAAAGGCCCTGCTAAAAATTAACTAGTGGTCAACTAGGTAGGTACTCCCTGGCCATCGCCCCAAATTGGATCTACCATATGTGATTGTGAAGGTTATGGTAGGCATGCTGAAAATATTTGTTATCAGCTGTTCTTTGAAAGAAAAATTACAAAGTTCCAGTTTTGAAAAGGTTCCCATGTATTAGATTCATCTACAACAAACAGTAATAAAAAATAGCAGTGTTTGAAACAAAATAGGAGTACATTTGTCTTCCATGCTTATGTAAACATAAACAGGTCAAGGTCTGCACAGAGGTTTGACTATGGTCAGATACCCAGACACTATCTCTCTTAATGCCCTGCTATTCTCAATGTGTGGCTTCCATCTTGCGACTCGAGCTTCAAACACCTTATCCATTTATCCATTTCATTTTAGCCAGCCAGAAGGAGAAATTGGAAGGAAAAAAATCGTGTCCTCTCCTTTTAAGAATATTTCCTGAAAAAAAATTGTCAACGCTAATTCCATTTACGTCCCATGGGTCGGAATTTAATAACCCGATCACCTCTAGCTGCAAGGAAGTCTGGGAAATGAGGTTTGTTCCTGGGCTACTGTATCCAGGTAATTTTAGGTGCTGCATTATTGAGGGAAAAGGAGAGAACAGGTACTCAGGGACGAGCAGACTTTCTACATCGTTCATTTTTTCCTTCAACAATACTGCTTGGCCCCCATATGTAAGGCAGCAGTGACAGACGCCAAGATGTAGGATGAACAAGCATACAGCCCCTCCTATGTGACTCTCACAGTCTAGTGAATACATGAAAGTTGAGTAACTAAGAATACTTATCCTCTGGACCATTCCTGCAGTCTATTTTCAACCAGCTCTGTGTGTAATGCTATTCTGTTGTTTTAATTCAAACAAGTTAAGTAATGCCATTGTTAAGCCTCCACCTAGAACTCTGCATTGCATTGGCACTCAGTATTATCCCGAAGTGTTAGAACAAAGAAAACCTTTAGAGATCATTTAGTTCTTTGTGGTTAAGAAAGCTGAGGTCCAGAGAGAAAGGGACTTACCCAATGTCTCTGGTTCAATCTCTACGTTTTCAAGGACTCAGATCTCTATTGGCAGTCACCACGACGTCTGCCAGGACTCTAAAATTCAAGAAGTAAAAGTTAAGCTTCCTTTAGGATTCCCCAGCTGTGTATGAGTCACAGAGAAAAACCCCTGGGCACAGCCATCCACCAACCCACCTGCTGCTTTAAGAATGTAGTGTGCTAGGCATTTTAACTTCTCATTATTCAGTGGGAACAGAGCCTACCTAGACTGCTAAGATACCTCTTTTTTTGGACCAGCTTCTGTGCCTAGAAAGAAACCAGTTAGTTGGACATGCTGGGTTGAATTCCCTTCTCCAACCCTGATTGGTTGTGTGGCCTTGAATGTATTGCTTAACCCAGCTGAGTTTCACATTCTTATCGTGAACTTGGGGATGATTTTCCTTATGGTATAATACCAAAAGGATCAAGTGAAATACCGTAGATAATACCTTTAGCACAATACCCTACCTGACAAATGTTACTTTCATTCACTTATTTTCATGCATCATTGCTTCCAGGGAAACTTCCCTTTACAAAAGTTATTGTGGATTATTCAACTATTCCAATTCTTCAGTGGCTCCCGGTCACTTATAGGAGAAAGCCCAAACCCCTCGGCATGGATTTTCAATGTCTTGCCAAAACAAATGTGGAACTAAAACATAGGTCAACTGACTCATGTTCTAACAATCCCAAATAAATAACTGTAGTCAAATGTAGAAATTTCTACAAAAAAGATTAATATAGAGCCCTGGGGTAAAAGGGGAATCTCATCTGCCAAAATGATGCTTATGCCTTCTCAGTTATTCATTTCCAGGGACTGGAATGCATTCTAAAAGATTAATTGTAGTCATTTCTAGGTGGCAGGGTTATGGGTAGTTTTTAATAATTTTGTTATCGTTTGAGCATTTTCTAATTTTTCAAGAGAAAACATTTTTATTTGTCTAATAAAAAAAACGACAATAATAACAATATAGAATGTCTGAAGGTTATCCCCGGGTGGAGGAAATAATGAAAGGGGAAGTTTGTGAATAAAGTCAGACACCAGGATACTTAATGACAAGATAACCCCAGTGGTCTTTGGGGCCACAGGCAAGCATGTGCCACCGAGGCTCACTACCAAGTTATGCTGCCCCAAGCCTCGGGTCGTTTTTCTGTTTCTGAGACCCTGTGTCTATATCTTGAGGCAGGACCTGAGACTGAAAGAAATTCTTCAGCTCTAATATAAGCAGCTGTGCTCCAGCCAGACGGTATCATTCAACTTGAGAACTGCGGTAGACCAATTAAAATTATGTCTTCCATCCTTTTGTTTTCCCAATAGGAGGATTTATTTCAGTTTTATTGTCTCTGTATATTAGGTGTATGGTCAGGGGAGCATAGAAAACATTTTTCTTTAAGCACATAAATTACCAGAGTAAAAGAAGACACGTCCAGACCTGGTGAAGGGTACACCTAGCACGCCTTAGAAATCTTATTTTTCTAGCCAATTCCAGAGACTATATGGACTACTGTGTTGTCTCCCTTGAGGTTACATGACTGTGTTTTGCATGGAGAAAGGACAGTAAAATGAATATTTGGTGATCAGAAGAGCACTTGGTCATCATCAATGCTGTCCACCAAAGATTTCTAATTCTCCTCCCAGGAAGATGATAGGATTGCACTTCACCACCCCCTTCAAATTGGGCGTGACTATGTGACTTGCTTTGGCCAAGGAATGTGAGTGAAGGTGACCCTTTTCACTTCTGAGACGGTGCTATTGCTGCTCCTTTTCCTTCTGCTGCTGCAGAACTAAGATCTCTATGAGCAAAACTTTAAATCTGGGCCGGGCGCGGTGGCTCACGCCTGTAATCCTAGCACTCTGGGAGGCCGAGGCGGGCGGATCGTTCTGAGCTCAGGAGTTCGAGACCAGCGTGAGCAAGAGCGAGACCCCGTCTCTACCAAAAAAATAGAAAGAAAATTAATTGGACAGCTAAAAATATACATAGAAAAAAAATAGCCGGGCATGGTGGCGCATGCCTGTAGTCCCAGCTACTCGG
>RJWJ010012589.1:0-41707 GCA_004363605.1 Indri indri | reverse complement strand
CTCTGTGGAAAGCAATTTGGAGATACCTTAAGGAGATACAAGTAGAACTACCATTCGATCCAGCAATCCCATTACTGGTCATCTACCCAAAAGAACAAATGATACTCTATAAGAAGGACACCTGCGCCCGAATGTTTATAGCAGCACAATTCACAATTGCAAAGATGTGGAAACAACCCGGGTGTCCATCAATACATGAGTGGATCAATAAAATGTGGTATATGTATACCATGGAGTACTATTCAGCTTTAAGAAACAATGGTGATATAGCACCTCTTGTATACTCCTGGATAGAGCTGGAACACATTCTACTAAGTGAAGTATCCCAAGAATGGAAAAACAAGCACCACATGTACTCACCATCAAATTGGTATTAACTGATCAACACATAAGTGCACATACAAGAATAAAATCTACTGGATGTCGGGCAGGGGGAAGGGGGGAGGGGGGAGGAGGGGACGGGTATATGCATACTGAAAGAGTGCAATGCACATCATCTGAGGGATGGACACACTTGAAACTTGGACTTGGAGGGGGAGGGGGGTCAAGGGCAACAAACATAACCTAAACATCTGTACCCCCATAGTATGGTGAAAGAAAAAAAATAAAGAAAAAAAATGTCCCAAAACAATAAACGTTGGCATGGATGCAGAGAGATAGGAATACTCATACACTGCTGGTGGGACTGCAAACTAGTACAACCTCTGTGGAAAGCAATATGGAGATACCTCATAGAGCGACAAGTAGAACTACCATTTGACCCAGCAACCCTGTTACTGGGCATCTACCCAAAGAAAAAAAAAAGGCACTCTATAAAAAAGACACCTGCGCCCGAATGTTTATAGCAGCACAATTCACAGTTGCAAAGACGTGGAGACAGCCCAAGTGCCCATCAATACATGAGTGATTTAATAAAATGTGGTATATGTATATCATGGAGTACTATTCAGCTATAAGGAACAGTGGTGATATAACACCTCTTTGTATTACCCTGGATAGAGCTGGAACACATTCTACTAAGTGAAGTATCCCAAGAATGGAAAAACAAACACCACATGTACTAACCATCAAATTGGTTTTAACTGATCAACACTTAAATGCACATATAGTAATAACATTCATCAGGTGTTGGGCAGATGGGAGAGGGGAGGAGGGGATGGATATAGACACATCTAATGGGTGTGGTGCACACCCTTAAAGCCCTGACTCAGGTGGGGCAAAGGCAATATACGTAACTTAAACATTTGTACCCCCGTAATGTGCTGAAATAAAAAAAAAGTAAATAAAATTTAATTTAATTTTAAAAATGTAGTTCTTCAGTTACCCTAACAACATTTCAACTGCTAGATAGCCACATGTCGGCAGAAACTATTGGACAGTACAAACATGTAACATTTTTATCATCATAGAGTTCTATTGGAAAATTCTGCTTTTTATACTAATGCCTCCCAGATAAGTCTCTAGTCCAAACATCTCTCTGTAGCCTCAGATCCAGAATAGCCTACTGGCATCTTCTTTTGGATGTTTCATAGGCCTTGCAGACAAATTATTTCCACCAAATTCCTCCTTTTCTGGAAGTTAAACTAAGGCCTTAAATGTAGAGATAAGGAATCATATCTTTATTCTTTATAAAGGGGACAGCCATCAAGAATTTTGACGGCTCCCAGATGATTATTTCAATATTGATATTTCTTTAAAATAGAGAAGACCCCCAGTTATTGTGTGTTGAATTTGACATCTTCTAAGCTGAATCATCCTTTGCAATGACCTTGTAACTGGCACAATTCCCTCCCATTACCCCTGCCCCCAAATTAATTTCACATACTGAATACAAAATAAGGCTAACAAAACAATCTTTGTGAAAGGAATTCCACAGATTGCTTAATTGACACTTACAAATATCTCATTTATTTGGATTTCTAAATCAACAGAATTAGACTACAAATTAATTCATCAGTGCAAACAATAAAAAATGAGGTCAGGATTATTAGGAGAAGAATAGACAAGAAGATGAATTTATCCACAGTCAGATGTACAGGTTGATCCCTGAAACTCAAAAAGTAGGTCAACTTTCCCCCTCTCTCTTAATTACATGCCCACAAGCTTTCTTCTGTCAGGTCTGGAAATCTCGGGGCTTATTTCTACACAGTGTAATTATGTTTCTATATCTGATCACGTCCAATTTTGAAATGAAATAAACAGTAGGAACTAGTCACATTAGCAAGAGGAGCCACCAAATTACATTCATTAAGGCATTGTTCAATTATGGAGTGCAATCCTCCAGTGACCCTAGGAAAGCAAAATTCAGTTTACAATTAATGATCTATGCTACTCAATAAATACACGTACTACATTAGAAAGAATGTGTTATTTCTCCTTCTATCAAAGGGAATCTAGATCTGGAAAGGGCTTGAATGAAGAATAATTACACTTTGATAAAAAGAAGCTGAATTCACCTTGATGCAAATCAGGCCAGTAATTATCCACCCTAATGCCGTATAATGATCCTTTGGATTTATAATTATAAACCTTCAGGAGAGTCTCAGTGTAAATCTAAAGTAACAGCAAGGTAACAAGTAATGTTTCCCATTTCATTTTCCACAATATACAGAATGATTCTATACAGAATTACTAGTATTATTTTATTACAGTCATTTGTCATGCTTTTTAAAGATTCCCTCCTCTCTACCAAATATACAGCCTCCATCGTCAGTCTCTTCCCACCTTTGAATGCATTATTCTCCACAGCTCTGAAGCAAACTACCTCTTATGAGGCTGGCAAAATGTCTGTCTCCTCTCAAAGTTTTCTTTCCAAATTTCTTCCTTCAACAAGACCTTTTTTAGAACTGCTAAGCAAAAACAAAAAGGGATAACTTCATCTCAATAACTAAAATGGCTAGAGAGTCCACTGTTACACTTGTTTGTTGTGTTCGCCTGTCCACTACATAGGACATCTATGTTTGACTGTTTTATTGAATTATAGAGCACAGCATACACACAGGTTACACCACATACAGTCTACAAGGCAATGAGAGAGACATGCACGCATACACAGAGAATGACAGAGACAGAGATAGAAAGAGAGATGAAGAGGGAGGGAGACAAAGAATGAGAGCAAGTCCACAAACAGGAGAGAGAAATGAGGCAGTATTACCTAGCAGAAAGGACATGGATTTTCACGTACTTTATGTGACTTTGAACCAAATATTTAACCTTCTGAGCTGCAATTTCCCCATCTGTAAGAATACATATCTCATAGGGTTGTTGAGGATTAAATAACCTAAAGCTCTAAAAATTTAATATAGTGCCTGCCACAGAGTAAGAATTCAATAAACAATAGTGATCACTCTATTAATTACTAAATAACTACATAGACTTATTAGGCATATTGACATACATAAAGAGGTAAGCATACAATGTTATACCTATGTTATACACATATGAATTATAAAACATAAATATTGGGCAGATGTGAAATATGGGATAATTGAAAGAGTGACTGGTTTGTAATCAGGAAATCAGTGTTTGAGTTGTGATTCTGATAGTTACTAGCTACATAATATGGAGAAAGTCACTTAATATTTGGAGCTGGTGTTTCCATGTCTGCAACATAGGAGTCACATTACTGACCCTGAACAATTAGTGTAAAAATACATGCAAACAAACTGTTTTGTGTAAAGCTCTTTACGAATGTGTAAAACATAAATGTGCAAGATCCTGTTCATATCCTTTGCATTTGGAGAAGCAGTTCCTGAGGCAGAACCTGTCTATGTATGATTGAGAATATTCACACAGGACTCTTTTCTCTCAAATGGGCTTTTAAATATTTTAATTTTATTTTATAATTGAAAAGTGATATTTGTACATATTCATGGAGTACATAGTGATGTTTTGATGTATATAATGTATAATGATTAGATCTGGGTAATTAGCATATTTGTCATCTCAAACATTTATGATTTCTTTGTGTTGGGAACAGTCAATATCCCTTTTCTAGTTATTTGAAACTATATAATATGTTATTATTAACTATAGTCATCCCACATCCTCTTATCTAGCTAAAATTTGTATCTTTTAACAAACTTTTTGAGTTGCGTCTGGAACCTGGGCCAATCTTAGACCTGGAATCTGACAGCAGCCTCTGGCCCTGTAAGCATTCAGCTTCTCCATTCTGTTTCTTGAGGGGTGACTGCCACAACTGTAGAGTGTTCAGACATATCTCACCCTGGAGTCAGGGAAAGGACCCATCTGGGCACTGGATATGGAAATGACAAGGTAGTGGTGCAGACTTCTTGATAACTCTTACAGGCAACTTGACTGAACACACCAATTACCAGGGATAACAGACACAATATTGAAATCACATTTTGCTCATCACCATCCAGAACAAAAGCGTAGCACATAGTAGGTGACCAGTAAATATTTGTCAGAGAATTCCAGGTCATCTCAAGGTGTGTGACTGCAATGCATCAAATGATTTGTAGTTAATTGACTGTCCATTCAATTACTACACACAGCATTTCATGGAGATTTTGTGCCTCATTGCTGGGAAAATGAATTGTCTCACTTGTCTTCCTCTCTCCCCACCCCCAAGAGACAGCCTTCCTTTGTACTCTCTTGTGACCTCACTGTTAAATCTCCAGTGAAATCAGGTGGGAAGAATCTTCTAGAATTTTCTTTCCCTGCCAGCTTTCGGTTGCTGATAGGGTTGCCATTTTGGATTGCTAAATGGCTTCTTCTAATTCCCATTTCATGCCTGGTGCTTTGTCTCTTGTTGGTTCTAGGGGACTGTCAGAACCTATTTACTAACTTCGCGTATCTCCTCCTTCAGAACTCTTCAGCCAGGCTCTCTTTCCTGCTCTGTATTCTGTTCACTGCTCTGCCGCCCTCACAGGCCTCAGCTGCAACTGAAGAGTCCATGTGAAATAGGGAACTCAGCTCCATGATACATACATTTAAAAGAGAAATACCCTCTCTTTCCCGAATCTGTGAAGTTTTAAAACCAGAGGTCTGTCTCTCTGTTAAAGAGTTTCCAAAAAATTAAAACATAGACTTCATTTCAACAAAAGTACTGTCTAATTTTAAGCCACACAACCCTTAAAATCTGCTTGGGTAAATCTGCTTGGGGGAAGGGAACACTGTACTGCCAGTCACTGTTGTGTGTGTGTGTGTGTGTGTGTGTGTGTGTGTGTGTGTGTATATATATATATAAACCTATCACTTGACATAATTTTGGATCCTCTCCTTTTCTGTTCAGGATTTCACATTGAAAACATTTTCATAGACATGTATTAATGGTCAGCATATTTAGTGGTTCCCTAAATGTTAATTAAGTTTTAACATGAAAAAGTAGATTTTTCTGAGATAGCAACTGGCAGTTTGGGGATAGAAATAATGTATTCAGTAAATAAATTTCATACAGCCTGAGAAAGCACTCCTATGGACTATTCAGATCAATATTTGATGAGAATGTATCAAAGCAAACTTATTGCTGTGAGGATCCACTGCTATCTTTTGACTGAAGTTAATCAAGCAGACATATTAGTGTAAAGAACTTGCCGGATGCATTTGAAATTTGTCCTAACCACCACTAGTGCTGCTAATGGAAGATGATAATTACTGTCCACATAATTCTGAAATGATTAGGAAAATGGGCACTTTTCGGAATCAACCTATTAAAATGCAGGCCCTATAATAGAAAGGTTTCTGGACATGTGCTTACTTGAACCAGTGAATATGAAAGTCACAGAGTGCCTCTTTACTTCACAATTGAAATCTCTCTTCTATCTCATGCTGTAAAGCTTTAAAAGGACTATGAAGTAAGAAATCTTGCCAATGACACAGTGTAGAGAAAAGTGCAGGAAGAGAAGTGTGGTCATGAGAGAATTCCGCACATCCCATTACAGTCAAAGGCACTGTAACCATCCTGTAGCTTGAGCCCTGCTCTCACCTCATCCATGTAAGGGAAGACACCTGATTTCAATGGGTCTCTTGGATGCTTCCCTGAAGAAGTATATAGATCACAGCGTTGACAAGGACTTCCTAGGACTGAAGATATTCAGAGCATTCAGCTCCATCTCTGAATAAATCAGGGAAGATTTGGCAATGCCAGACAGGTGGGCCCTGCTCTTAGCATTAGGCCTGGACCTGGCAGATTTTCAGTCGGTTCACTCTCTTGACTGAAACATGAGAGAATGCTAAATGTGGTACACATGAAAGAAAAGATGAATGGTTTCTAGAAGCATATTGTCAGTCACAATACAGGGATCTCTCCCATAAAAGAGAAGGAGATGCTTAATGAAAGGGATCCTGGGACAGCATTAATAAAGAGGAGACAACCTGATAAGCAAATATGGTCTCCATGGACCAGGGCATGTGCATACTTTCCTACTCAATTTAAAATGTCTTGAAAGTAATTTGTAATTTCAGCTTGTCTGATCTTGAAAAAAGAAAAGCCTTACAAAGTTGGGCCTGCCCAGAATATGCAGTGGAAAGCAGTCTCTTTAAAGTGAGATGGCTGCTTGGGAAATACTGCACACATTCAATAAAAGTTCACTACTAGTGTTGGCTCAGGAAAGCTCCAGCATAGATTTTCTGAAACAAAGTGTTGAGTCATGCAGCAGTCTTCACAACCCCTGGCCCAATCTTTTGCAGTACAGAAAGCTCTTTCATACATAGGGTCTCAATTCTCTGCATAGCCATCCTGTGAGGAAGGCAGGGTGAGGAAAGTGGGGTTCAATGAGGCAGATGACTCATCTAAGGGTGAGTCAGACTTCCCTTCTGACTCCCAGACCAGTGCTCTGTCCACTGCAGCACTTGGTGGCCTCTGTGCTCAATGTAGCCATGCTCCACACTGCTATCCTCAGCATCTCCAGGGCAGGGAAAGCTATTTCCCAGGGTGAGCCTTGCTGTCCAGCCCCAGTGCTCAGCAATTCTCTGATATGGCTCCAATGTGTATACCCTCTGCAGGCTGGCCATGAGCATCCCCTGAAAGAAAACCTGTTCTCAGATACAGAGAGAGAGAGAGAGAGAGAGAGAGAGAGAGAGAGAGAGAGAGAGAGAGAGAGAGAGAGAGAGAAACTCTCACCAGAAAAAAAAAAAAAGAAAAGAAAACCTATCACAAGAGTCATGCTCTTAAAAAACACGACTTCCTTCTGTTGTCCTTTAGGACTTCCAGGTCAAAGTCCAAATGTCTGACCCTTCATATTTAATGGTCCCCATACGTAACCCAGAAGGAACCCTCTGCCCAGCCAGGCAGACCTCTTTCCCAGCATTTGAAACTATATTTATTATTAAGACCACACTTTGTTCTACTTGGTAGGGCCACCTTTCCCTTCTCTTTGGCCAAATCCTGCCCAGGTGTGCTGACATCAACTCAAGTCCCACTACCCCAACACAGCTTCTACTGCAGGTTCAGCCCACGGATTGTAGGTCCTTTCCGTGTCTATTTCATGCATCAGGTCCTGAGCGATTGCTAACATAGCAGTCACAACTGATCTGATTGTAAGTGATAGAAATTCAACTTGATCTGGCTGAGGCTAAAAGAGAAATTTACTGGAAGGCTATTGAGGAATTTAATGTACCAAGAAAAGGTGGCAAGATCAAGGGCAGCTGGGCCTTAGGGACATTCGGAATCAGAGACTCAGAATGCTGCCAGTGCTCTGTCCCTTTCTCATCTTTGCTTCCTTTGGCACAGAGCCTTCTTTGTCTCAGCTTCTTCTGGGAAACATGGCGACCAACAGTTCCTGTGCTGCATATATACTCACAGGCATTTCACCAGAGGAGGATTTATGAAATGTAATCATTTCATTTCAGACAATTCTAGAAAAGTACTCTGATTGGCCTGTTTGCTTCAGACATCAATTTCCACACAAATCTGGTATGGCCTGGGGTAGAATCACTTAACCTAGACCTTCACACTGGGGACCTTAGGCTGAGTATCATTTCCAGAGGAAAGAGAAAGTCACTGTGATCCAGGCAAGCCTTCCCAGTTGCTGTCTACCACATTGACCTGTGGTCTCTGGTGAATTGATGCTTCACTTTGCAAGCACCATGTCTCCTCTCTCACAAACAATTTTGATAGCTCTGTGAGGGCTAAGCCTAAGACCATATATTATCCTTCTAGAGTTCCCACGGTGCCTGGCATTGTGCTGTGCAATTTATTTTATTTATAAAATAAATTGAATGCTTTTTCTATAGCAAACCTGTGCTAGATATTACAGGTGGATATTTGTTATCCACCCCAACTCTTGCCACAAATTACTTGCAGATCTCCAAAATGACCATGCCATTTCTCATCTCAGTCTTCTTATACATGCTGTTTCTTCCATCTAGAATACTTCTTCTGTTCTCCCTCCTCTGACAGAAAAGCCCACACAGGCTCCAAGACTCAGTCTAAGTGTCGCCACTTCTGGAAATCCTTTCCTGACCTCTTCCCCTGGTCCCCTAACCCCAAAGCTGGGTGAAGTGCCCCTCCTTTGTGCTCCCACAACACCCTTCATGGCACTTAGCATTTATTACTGTGCATTATAAGCATTTACTTATTGTCTCCTGTATAAACAGCCAGTAGCCTTAGAAGTCTGGTCCCCTGATCATCAACATCTCCTGGGCACTTGTTTGAAATGCATATTCTTAGGTCTCCCTCTAGACCTAATGAATCAGAGACTATGTAGATAGGGTCAGCAATCTTTGTTTAAATGAGCCCTCCAAGTAATTCTGATGCATGCTCAAGTTTGAAGACTACTGAGACAGATACTCCCAGTCATCATCCATGACAGAGTCTGGTTCCCTGTGCCTGGTAGTAAGTGCTTGGGAAACTTTTAAAGAGTGAATTAAAGAATCAATATTTTCTCCTCTGTATGAGGATTTTAAGTGTGTTGTTTCTTGTTGCTTGCTTTTCAGGTGCTATTATCAGGTAGATGACTGATTTCCACTTATTCATTAGATCATCCATTCATTTATTCATTCATTAGAGTCTCTAGAAATCCATGGATTCCAGAGTTGAATTAGCACTGTTTTCTGCAACAATAGGATGCACAGTTCTCTCAACCATGAGGAGTATTTTGGGAGCCTTCTTTCATGGATATGGGCCACAACTTTATAAATATGATATTTACCATTGACACAATTTTAAGTCAAGATGAATTCTAGAGAAAGTCATTTTCTTGCAGCTGCTGATATCCTTTCAGCTTTGTATGATTTTGAAAGAAAAAAACCCGCTTAATCCTGAATGCCTCCAAGTCATTTTTGCTGATAAACCCTGGACTTAAGTTGTAAACAAATTAAAGACTGAAAACTTTCCTTTGGCACATTCTTTCGAGAACTTTATTGCTGTCTGAGAGCTACTTAGTTCCTTTCAGAGGGAGCAATTCTCTGTGTGCTGGGCTGAGCAGGGCCGTGCTGCACCTTGGCAAAGCCAAGTGGGAGTGTGTGTGAGAGACTGAGCTCTCTCAATAGCCCAATGTTATGCTTTCAGTAAGCTTTTGAGAACAAAGTCTCTGTTTTTATTGCTCTCCCTGCCAGTGATCATGATTGGCTTCTTTCAGTGGGACATTCCATGCTTTTGCACTTAGTGCCAAAGCAGGGCATCCCCTGAGCACTCTAAGCTCCTCACTGAGCCCTGAAATGAGGCCATGCTTGAGGCCACCCTCTCTTCCATTCTGCACACAAAAACACACACACACGCACATATATTCTGATAATTCCTTGCTGCATCCCAAAGAAGACAGTGAATATAAAGCCCCCCAAGAACAAAAGTTCTTTTATTATACCAACATAAGTTGTTTTTTTTTAATATAACTTTAAGTCATCAGTTTCTGGAAACTTGTTCTGCATTACAATGTGCAAAACTTATGCCACAAGAAAATGACTTATAGGAATGGACTGTTTAAAGCTTAGAGGTTAAGGTTAAACCCATACAGGATAAAAGCATGAATTATGTGGAGAGGTTTTACACATGAGATATAACATTGGACTACATAAAGTGATTTCTGAATGGCAGTCTGTGGCTGCATTATAACAACCATATAATCATATTAAGCATTCAGAATCTCTTAGAGAATCATATCCAGTAGGTAATCCAGGAAATTGCAGTTTTAGCAATTGCCCCAGGTAATTCTTATATGCAGCTACTGTTGGGAATTACTGGATATGATGATGTTCACTTTCCTTCCAATTTAATCTATGATGTTCTGTATTATCTTATATTTCACAATTTCTTTATTGTTTTTCTCTCTCTCCTATTTCTATCCAAATAAGGGAGGAGGTAATAACAGCTTTGAAATTATATTAGGAGTCAGAAAACCTGGGTTATGTTTCCATCTCTGCCACAAACTAGCTCTGTTATATTAGATAAATCATTAGCCTCCTCTGACCTTCACTTTCCTCATTCACCAACCAGTCTGTACTACTAGATCCAGTGGTTTGCTGGTAAAAAGAAAAAGAAAAAAGAAGACTTTATTTGTGGTATTTGTAGCACTTGTCAATTTTCAAGGTGCAAGCACCCCCACCCACCATGGCTGATCTCAAGCTACGGAAGTGATATCACTGAATGTGGAATTGGGAAGAGATACATACAATCTACTCTTGCAAGCTGTTACAAGTTGGTTCCAGCTCACCATGGGCTAAATTTCTTTAAACTTTAATCTCTATTTCTTTTCATGTAATGAGTGAATTAATAATGGTAGCACCTTCTCTTTAAAGAGAAGGGAAGTCAGTTATTGGTGCTGTGGAGAGCCTGAGCTTTGTGGTTGGGCAGACTTGGATTTAAATTTCATCTCTACCATTTAAAGCTGAGTGGCCTTGGACAAGATACTTAACTTATAGATCCTGGTTTTACTCATTTGTAAAACAAATAAACCCCCTCTTTAAAGAGGAATAGTGAAGTAATATATAGAGAGTACCTAATAAAGGGTCTGGTAAGTGTAACATACAAATTAATGAAATTAAATATAAAACAAAACAATAGCAGTGATAGTATTAGGAACACTAGCACCAGTCAGGACAAGTGTCCAAAGGGAGAAGAGTAAAGAGAGCTCACAATTAAAACTCAATATTAATGATAATAGTTGCTCTTTTATTGAGTGCTTTCCATGTTCTAAGGATTGTGCTAAGAGCTTTACATGGGTCTTCTGATTTTAAAAGCACAGAATTGTGTGGGAGTTATGAATTAAACTATCACTTTATTTAAAAGGTATCTGTTTCCAAAGGAAATCTGATGCTAGAATAATAACTTACAATTCACACTCCATCAAATTCCAGATAATTATGAAACTTAGTGAACTGGTCGGCCCAGCACTGAGTACATGCTGGGTTGCTGTATTCAGGAAAGACTGTCTGCCCAGGGTATCCCTAGAGAACAAAGAGGAAGGCTGTGGATATTAGCTTTTCCAAGGTTCAGCTATTCATTTATTAATGGCTACAATTTCTTCTGCTAGAAGCCCCGTATTTTAGCAATAAAATTCGTGAAACCATCCCCCAAAAAGCTAAACAGTAATATACATGCAAGGACCCAAAGGAAAAAAAAAAAGAAAAGGAAAAACAACTAAGTACATAAATGAAAAGCCACCATATGTCCTTTTCTGTGGAAAAAAAATGTAAAATTTCATTATGTCAGGCTAATTGGGAGATAAATTATTTAAAATACTCGAAAGTCTAATTCTGTAATATTTTTAAAGAGAATGAATTTGTTTAATGTGTTGTTAACTAAAGATCATATAAAGCCTGCTTTGAATAATTATGGTTATAAATAATATGTTGTTTGGGGGCATATAAAAAAAAGGTAATTCAAATTTCTTAAAAACTAATTTCAGATTTTACTTTATATACAAGACAATTTTCAGGAGAATGAATCCAGAAAGAAACAAGGATAGGGGATATGAAACTAGTTTACCACACTTTCAAGCTTTGTATTAACACTTTGTATTCAAACCAATTCATTTGTAATGTCACCCAGTGGACATACATTACATGCTAGATACGGCAAAAGGAACTAGAGGAGAAGGGGATAAAATTTGAATAATAATTCAGGGTCTCTCTATTAGTGATAGAGACAGACTCAGATATGAATCACACTAATTTAAGGCTGACTCGAACCAACTCTTATGTTTCCTTGCACTTGCTGGATCTGAAGCCATAAACCTGGGCATTTTGTCTCCAGTCTTTGTTATAAACACATTGTACACTCCTTCTCAAACTATTCCAAAAAACTTAAGAGGTGGGAACATACCCAAACTCATTTTATGAGGCCAGCATTACCCTCATCTAAAGCCAGACAAGGAAAAGAAAAGTACAGGCTAATATCTTGATGAACATAGACGCAAAAGTCCTCAACAAGATACTAGCAAACTAACTTCAGCAGCACAGTAAAAGGATCATTCACCATGACCAAATGGGATTTATACCTCCGATGCAAGGATGGTTCAATATATGCAGATCTATAGTGATACACCAATTAACAAGATGGAGGACCAAAACCATATGATCATCTCAATTGATGAAGAAAAACATTTGACAATATTCAACACCCTTCCATGAAAAATGCTTAAATAGCTATAGAAAGAATATACTTCAATATAATAAAGGCCATAAATGACAAGCCCACAGCTAACATCATACTGAATGGTGAAAAGATGAAAGCTTTTCTTCTAATATTAGGAGTAAGATAAGGATGCCAGCTCTCACTGCTTCTATTCAACAGAGTACCAGAAGTCATAGTTAGAGCATTTAGGCAAGAGAAATAAAAAGGCATCAAAATAGGGAAAAATGTGAAATAGTCTTTGCTTGTGGACATGATCTTTATATATATAAAGCCCTAAAGACTTCTAAAAAAACTAATAAACTAGAACTACTACTACTACTAATAAACTAATAATAAACTAGAACTAATAAACAAATTCAGTAAATTTACAGGGTAGAAAATCAACATGCAGAAATCAGAAGCATTTCTATACACTAATGACAAGCTATCTGAAAAAGAAATCAAGAAAACAATCCCATTTACAATAACATCAAAATGAATAAAATACTTAGGAATAAATTTAATCGAGGAGGTTAAAGACTTGGACACCGAACACTAAAAAACATTGATGAAACAAATTGCAGAGGACACAAAAAAATGGGAAGATATCTTATGTTCCTCAATTGAAACTAATAATATTATTAAAACATCCATGCTAACAAAAGAAATCTATAGATTCAATGCAATGCCTATCAAAATTTCAATGACAATTTTCACAGAAACAGAAAGAAATCCTAAAATTCATATGGAACCACAAAAGACCCCAAATTGCCAAAACAATCTGGAGCATAAAGAACAAAACTGGAGGCATCACAGCATCTGACTTCAAAATATACTGCAAAGCTATAGTCACCAAAACAGCACGGTTCTGGCATAAAAACAGACAATAGACCGATGGAACAGAACAGGGATACCCTAAATAAACCTACATATATACAGTCAACTAATCTATGCCAAGAATACACAATGGAGAAAAGAGTCTCTCCAGTATATGGTACTTATAAAACTAGATATCTGCATGCAAAGAGTGAAATTGGACCCTTACTTTATGCAATACACAAAAATTAGCTTGTAATTTTGTAAAACTACTAAAAAATAAGGAAAAATCTCCATGATATTGATCTTGGCAATGACTTATTGTATATGACCCCAAAGTATAAGCAAAAAAAGCCCCCAAAATAAAGTAGTGAGACTATATCAAACCAAAAATCTTCTGCACAGCAAAACAAATAACAGAATAAAAAGGCAATAGAATGAAGAAAATATTTGCATACCATGTATCTGTTAGGGGTTAATACTCAAAATATAAAAGGAACTCATACAACTAAACACTAAAAAAAAGGTAAAGAAATTCCAAATGACCCAACTGAACAATGGGCAAAAGACCTGAATAGGCATTTTTCCATAAAAGATAAAAATGGCCAACAGTTATGTGCAAAGGTATTCAGCATCACCAATCATCACGGAAAGGTAAGTCATACCTACAATGAAATATACCCTCACACCTGTTCAGATGGTTATTATCAAAAAGACAAAAGATTACAAGTGTTGGTGAGGGTGTGGAGGAAAGGGAAACCTTCGGCACTGTTTGCAGGAATGTAAATTAGTAGAGTCATTATGGAAAACAGTGTAGAAGTTCTTCAAAATATTAAAAAGAGAACTGCCATATGACCCAGCAATCCCACTTGGGGGTATATATTTAATGGAAATCAAATCAGCATGTGGAAGAGATATGCGCACTCTCATGTTCATTGCAGCATTATTCACAATAGCCAAGATGTGGAAACAACCGAAGTACCTGTGGAGGCAATAGATAAAGATAATGTAGGGGCTATATATATAATCACACACACACACACATATGTACACACACTAAAATATTTTTTAATAGAAAACAGAAAATATTTATCTAAATTTTTTTTTCTGGTTAATTCTTTTTTTAAAAAAAAATTCAGCATATTATAGGGGTATGGATGTTTAGGTTACGTATGTTGCCCTTACCTCCCCTCCCCCCCAAGTCAGGGCATCAAGCGTGTCCATCCCCCAGATGGTGTACATCACACTCATTATGTATGCATATACCCATCCTTTCCTCCTCCCTCCCACCTGCCTGACACCCAATAAATGTTAGTCTTATATATGCACTTAGGTGTTAGTGAAACCAATTTGCTGGTGAGTACACGTGGTGCCTATTTTCACATTCTTGGGATACTTCACTTAGTAGAATGTGTTCCAGCTCTATCCAGGAGAATACAAGAGGTGCTATATCACCATTGTTTCTTTTAGCTGAATAGTACTCCATGGTATACATATACCACATTTTATTGATCCACTCATGTATTGATGGGCACTTGGGTTATTTCCACATCTTTGCAACTGTGAATTGTGCTGGTATAAACATTCAAGTGCAGGTGTCTTTTTTTATAGAGTGTCTTTTGTTCTTTGGGGTAGATGTTCACTAATGGGATTACTGGATCACATGGTAGTTCTACTTGTATCTCTTTAAGGTGTCACCATATTGCTTTCCACAGAGGTTGCACTAGTTTGCAGTCCCACCGTCAGCGTATGAGTGTTCCTATCTCTCCACATCCATGCCAACATTTATTGTTTTGGGACTTTTTGATAAAGGCCAGTCTCACTGGAGATAAGTGATATCTCATTGTGGTTTTGATTTGCATTTCTCTGATGAATAGAGATGTTGAGTATTTCTTCATATGTTTCTTTGCCATTATTCTGTCTTCTTTTGAAAAGTTTCTGTTCATGTCCTTTGCCCACTTTTCGGTAGGGTTGTTTGATTTTTCCTTGCTGATTTTCCTGAATTCTAAATAGATTCTAGTTATCAGCCCTTTATCAGATTGGTAGCATGTGAAAATTTTCTCCCATTCTGTAGGTTGTCTGTTTACTCTTGTGACAGTTTCTTTGGCTGTGCAGAAGCTTTTTAATTTGATCAGGTCCAATTTATTTATTTTTGTTGTTGCTGTGATTGCCTTTGGAGTCTTCTCCATAAATTCTTTGCCTAGGCCAATGTCTAGAACAGTATTTCCAATGTTTTCCTCTAGAATTCTAATAGTTTCACATCTTAGGTTTAAGTCTGTTACCCAGTGTGAGTTGATTTTTTTGAGAGGTGAAAGGTGTGTATCCTGATTCAGTCTTCTACATGTGTCTATCCAGTTTTCCCAGCACCATTTATTGAATAAGGATTCTTTTCCCCAGTGTATGTTTTTGTCTGCTTTGTCAAAGACTAGATGGCTATTTGAGGATGGTTTTATATCTGTGTTCTCAGTTCTGTTCAACTGGTCAATGACTCTGTTCTTGTTCCAGTACCAAGCTGATTTGATTACTACAGCCTTTTAGTATAGTTTGAAGTCTGGTAAATTCATACCTCCCATTTTGTTTTTATTGCCTAGAATTGCTTTTGCTATACGGGATCTTCTCTGGTTCCATACGAAGCGTAAAATTGATTTTTCTACATCTGTGAAAAATGACGTTGGTATTTTAATAGGGATTGCATTGAATCTGTAGATCACTTTGGGTAGTATAAACATTTTAACAATGTTGATTCTGCCGAACTACGAGCATGGTATGGTTTTCCTCCTGTTTACGTCCTCTGCTATTTCCTCCCTCAATGTTTCATATATCCTCTCAATAGATGCAGAAAAAGCATTTGACAAAATTCAGCACCCTTTTATGATAAGAACGTTTAGCAAAATAGGCATAGACGGGGCTTACCTAAAAATCGTACAAGCCATATGGGACAAACCCACAGCCAACATCATACTTAATGGGGAAAAATTGAAAGCATTCCCATATAGAACTGGAACCAGACAAGGTTGTCTACTATCTCCACTTCTATTCAACATAGTGCTGGAAGTCCTGGCCACAGCAATCAGGCAAGAAAGTGGAATTAAAGGTATCCAAATGGGGGCAGAAGAGATCAAACTCTCACTATTTGCTGATAATATGATATTATATCTAGAAAACCCCAAGGATTCAACCAAGAGGCTCCTGGCATTGATAAACAAATTCAGTAAAGTTTCAGGATACAAAATCAATACACACAAATCAGAGGCATTCATATACCCCAATATCAGTCAAACCAAGAACCAAATCAAAGACTCAATTCCCTTCATAATAGCAACAAAGAAAATAAAGTACCTAGGAATATGTCTAACTAAGGAGGTAAAAGACCTCTACAGGGAGAACTAAAATTTTTTATAAACAAAGAAATTACAATGAAGAGACTCTCATTGTCCAAATTCGAGAAATAACAAATATGACTGCAATGGATTGAACCACACCAATTATTTTTAAATCTATGAGTTCATAATGATATTACAAAAGTAAAATACCATTGTCCAATTTTAGAATTTTTTGAAATATTAATTGGCAGTAAAAAAAGAATGAAATTCTGCCATTTTCAACAACAGGAACCTGAAGGACATTATGCTAAGTGAAAGAAACCAGACACAGAAAAACACATTATGACCTCGGTTATATATGAGATCTAAAAATATCTAACTCATAGAAGCAGAGAGAAGAATGATAGTTGCCAAAATCCAGGTATTGGGGGAAATGGGGACATGTAAGTCAAAGAGTACAAACTGTCATTTATAAGATGAATAAAAACTTCTGAAAATTTAATCTACATTATGGTGACTATAGTTAATGATACTGTCTTGTATACTTAAAATTTGCTAATATAGTAGATCTTAAGTGTTTTCACCACACACACTCACAAAAAGTAACTATGTGACGTGATGGATATGTTAATTAGCTTAATTTTCGTATTCATTTCACAATGTATATGTATATCAAATAATCATGTTTTACATTTTAAATTGTATAAAATTTTATTTGTCAATTATATCTCAATGAGCTGGAAAAATAAATAAGCACAGCATATTCTTTGTAAACTACATGAACCATGTTTCAGTGGGTGTGTAATGAAAAGACATTAGGGTTTGCAATCCTCTTCCTACTGTACTTACTAGCTGTAGCTGCCAAGGCAAATTCCATCACCACCTCTTATTTCCAGATTTTGTTTTATACTAGGAGCTCAATAAATATTAGCTATTGTTTTTGGTAACTTTATTAAGTAAGTTGATACTATTTTCTGTAATAAACAAACCCTAAAGTATATGTCGGCTCAAACCTGAAACCAGAAATAAAATGGAAGCTTATTTCTCACTCACATAAATTTCAAGATGACTGTTCCTGATCAGGAAATGGTTCTCTGTCATTAATGATTCATGAACATAGAATCATTCTATGTCTTGGATCCACCATGTTCAATACATGGTTTTCAAGTTCGTTTAGGCTCATCTACTTCAACCAAGAGACAAAAAACCTGGAGAATCAAGTGTGGATGGTTTTATGAACCAGTCCTGTAAGGAGTGCATATGATCCTCTCATAATCCATTGGCTAGAACTCAGCCATATCACTCACTACACTTAACTCCATGGGAGGCTGGGAAATGTAGGAAAAAGAAGAAATGTTTTGGTGAATAGCTGGCCAGTCTTAACCACAGAAACCAAGTAACTCTTTTCTACTCTGAAGATCTTGCATAACATAACACCATGTGGTGTCAAGTCTATATATTCATTTCTCAATAGGTATTAATAATAGGAGAAATTATCTCAGTTCCATGGTTTCATATTTGTGTGCAGATTTGAAGGAGACAGGATCTGATGCAAATTTATTCTCTTGCTTTTGTGTTCAGTGACTTTCAATATATTCTCTCTGCTCTATCTGCTGCTTATCATTTTCTGTCCCATGATACTTTGGTTTGCATGATCTATTGTGTGGAGTTGAAACAATAATGATAAAACTAAACTTGAGAAACAAGCTAGGCATCAAGAATCAGAAATAAGTAGTGATTCAGTACTGGTCTATAAGGACAAAGAGGGCAGGAGAATTGTCAGAAGCCTAGTTAAACAGATAGAAATTAAGAGTTTTCAAACACTAAGGGTGGAGAAAACTAGGCACTCTATCTCACGACAATCAGTAGAGATCAGGATATTGGTATAGACTACCCAATGTCTCAGAGGTAGAGCCAAAATAGAGTGTTATTTTTATAATACAAAAGAAAAATACATAACAGAAAGATTAGCAGATTTGCTAATATTCTGTCAACTGATCTATTTCTTGAATCCCCAACAAGGACAGGAAAAGAAAGATGATGGAATGTGATGAATAACAGAGTCATGGTATCTGCTGCTACCTGGAGTACTTCAGATGTCAGGGTGTACCTTTGACTCTGGACTCCTTCCTCTCTTTCCAAGCAGGGGCAAAAGATCCATTCACTGGTCTCACATATAGACTGCCCATTCCCTGAGCCTAGTTTTTATTTCAATAGGCTATAAATAAGATGCCCCTCTCTAGGAAGGAACTTGACCTTAGTTTCAGGGCCACACTGCAATTTCCTTGATGCTGATGAGTCACATTTACTTTCTCACTTATCCCCGTGGCTTCTTTTCCTGTTGATTTCCTCAGTGGTACCATGTCTTTCACACTCGCTTACTTCCTCAGTTTTACTGTGTTAAACTTGTGTGCCTGGCCACAGACTTCTGCTTACTTGTTGTCAGATTACTTTGGGCTCTGGTAACACAGATAATAGCAATAAATAACATAATAAATGCCATCTAGTAGAAAGAAGGAGGCAATATATTGCCAAGTTTAAGGCCATTAATACCAAAAAGATGGCCTCAGTGGGTGGAATTATTGAACTCTTGATAATATTGTGTACATTTCTTTTTGGTGGGAAGGACATCAACAACAGGAAAAATGCTGCTTTTCACAAGAAGAGTTCAGAAGACAGAACCCAATGTACCCTCAGAACTTCAGTCAGTCCTTACCTATCCTAGAGAAAAGATAATAAAGTGTTTTTAATTTGTTCTGCTGCTGCATTGCTTTTGATATTGCATATTTCGTTCCAGGAGTAACAAGATGAGCGCTAGATTCTTATATCTCAAGCTATTCTAACTGAATAAACTCAGAATGTTGAACATAGTAAGTGTTTAAAAGTTTATTGAGTTAAAATATTTGAAAGGGGAGGTGAAGGAAGAAAGGAAATGAGGATACATTTATTGAATGTCTCCTACTACTGCTGTGGCAATATATTTGTATTGGGCTCACCATGGTCCAGGTATTGTGACAAAAATTGTTTTACATACATTGCCTCTTGTTAATCCTCAAAAGTGCCTTTAGAGTAAGTCTTTTTCTTATCCCTATTTTATAGATGAAGAAATGGAGGCAAAGAGAATTTAAATGACTTAAATGTCAAAAAATTAATAAGTGACACAGCTGAGACTAGAACCCAAATATGCTCCTGCTTTCAAGAATTCTATTGTAATTCATTGTATGCCAAGCTGAGGCTCCCATGAGGTTAAGTAATTTGTCCAAAGTCACATAGCTAGCTAGTAGTCAATTCTGGTGCCTGGGTTCAAGTCCATGAAATAGGAGCATAATTGTAAGGAAAGATGATTGGAATAACAATAGGCTAGTTCTTTGCGTAGGAAGCACACGTTTCTATTTCAGAAGGAGTTCAATTGCAAATATAACAATTTATTTCATTTCCTTTGTCTGCCATTGTCTCCAGCCCAGACCTCTCCTGTAAGTTACAAACCATATATGCAACTGCCTAATTGCTTTCTCTTCAAAACCTGCTTCTCCCAGTCTCCAATATCAGCAAATGGCCTCTCCATCCCCCTGCCCCCAACTTACTCATGCCAGAGCCGGGAAATTATCTTTGACATCTCCCTACATCCACCTTTTTAGAATCTGAATTTTCCAGATTTTAAGAGAGGGTCATGATCCCTTGAGATCATTAGTATGTTAGATATTGTGTTGTCTGATTTCTTATATTTGTTGTTGAAAAAAAGGTTCAATTTCTCAAAGCAGCAGCTGTTCCTACTTGCCTCTGTTATATCCAAGGACAGCCGATAATCCATTACATACATTGTAATCAGGGTGAAATTTTAAAACATCAGATTATAACAGCCTCCTGCTTAAAACTCTTAAGAGGCTTCCAGTTGCTTTTAAGATACAATAAAGCATGCTCAGCACATAAAGCCAGACTTTGTGTGATCGGGCCTCTACCAGCCTTGTCAGTTTCATCTTGTTCAACTCATCCCCTTGCTTTCTCTCTCTTCAAACACACTGATTTCTCTGAGTTATTTGATCACATTTAAGCTATTTGTTGCCTCAGAGCCTTTGCATATGTTACCAATATGCTTAGAATTCTCCCCTCACTCCCTGTCACCCTACTTTTACCTTGCTAAATCCTAACTCATTCTTCAGTCATTAACTTTAATGTCACTTTCTTAGGGAAGTGTCTTAGTCTGTTATGGCTGCTGTAAGAAAATACCATAAAATGGGTGGCTTATAAACAAGAAACATTTATTTCCCATGGTTTTGAAGCTTAGAAAGTCCAAGATCAAAGTGCTGGCAGATTTGGTGTCTGATGAGGGCCTGCTTCCTCACAGATAGCACCTGCGTCATAGATGACTCTGCCCTCATGACCTAGTCATGTCTGAAAGGCCCTACTTTCTAATACCATCATGTTGATGGTTAGGATATCAACATATAGATTTGGGGGGGACATAACCATACAGTACATTGCAGTACTGATACCTCAGTCTAGAGCAGATCCCTTGGGGGGATATTCTCATAACAATCTCTACTTTAACCATATAAATCATGGCAATTTCTTATTATATGTATATTTTTTATTTTTTCAATTGACACATAAAATTGTATATATTTATGTTGTATGATATGTATTCATATATGTATACATTGTGGAATGGCTAAATCAAGCTCATTAATGTATCATTACTTCACATACTTATTTTTTTTGTGATGAGAGCCCTTAAAATTTACTCTTATAGCAATTTTCAATATATAAAATATATTGTTATTAACCGTAGTCACCATGAAGAACAATAGATTTCTTGAACTTATTCCTCCTGTCTAATTGAGATTTTGAGTCTGTTAACCAACATCTCCCTAATCCTCCCACCCCCAGCTTCTGGTAACTAGCATTTTACTCTCTGTTTCTATGAGTTTGTCTTTTTTTACAATCTACGTATAAGTGAAATCATGTGATTTTTGTCCTTCTGTGCCTGGTTTATTTCGCTTAACATAATGTCCTCCAAGTTCACGCATGTGGTTGTAAATGACAGGATTTCCTTCTTCTTTAAAGCAGAATAATATTTCATTGTGTGTATATACCATATTTTCTCTATCCATTCGTGTGTTGATGGACACTTAGGTTGATTTCACATCTTCGCTATTGTGAACAGTGCTGCAAAGAACATGAGAGTGTATATATCTTTTTGACATATTGATTTCATATCCTTTGGATATATATACCAGTAGTGGAATTACTAGATCAGGTGGTAGTTTTATTTTTAATTTTCTGAGGAATCTCCACATAGTGTTTCATCCTGGCTGTACTAATTTATATTTCCACTAGTGATATACAAGTGTTCCCTTTTCTCCACATCTTTGCCAATGCTTCTTATCTTTTGTCTTTTTGATAATAGCCATTCTAACAGGTATAAGATGATCTCTCAGAGTGGTTTTGATTTGCATTTACCTGGTGATTAGTGATGCTGAGCATTTTTTCATATACCTGTTGGGCATTTGTATGTCTTCTTTGTGAAATGTCTATTCAGGTCCTTTGCCTATTTTTTAACTGGGCTATTTGTTTACTTGCTATGTTGAGTCCCTTATATATTTTGAATAATGTGTAAAGATTATGGTCTGCAAAGGTATGCTCCCATTCTTTTTGTTTTGTTTTGAGACAGGGTCTCTCTCTGTTGCCCAGGCTGGAGTGCAGTGGCATAATCATAGCTCAGTGCAGCCTTGAACTTCTGGGCTCAAGCAATCCATAAGATTTGCAGTTTGATACAATCCAATTTGTCTGCTTTTTCTTTTGTCGTTTGTGCTTTTGGGGCCATATCGAAAAAATCTTTGCCCATAAGAATATCATATAACTTTTCTTCTACGTTTTCTTCTGGTAATTTTATAGTTTTAGGTCTTACATTTAAGTCTTTAATCCATTTTGAGTTGGTTATTTTATATGGGGTGAGATAGTGGTCCAATATCATTCTTGTGCCTGTGGATATCCAGTTTTCCCAGCACCATTTATTGAAGAGACTGTCCTTTCCCTAGTGTATACTCTTGGTAGCTTTCTCAAAAATCAATTCATCATAAATGCCTGGATTTATTTGTAGGTTCTCTATTCTGTTCCGTTAATCGATGTGTCTATTTTTATGTAGGTACCATACTGTTTTGATTACAATAGGTTTGTATTAGATTTTGAAGTTAGGTAATGTGATGTCTCCAGCTTTTTTTTCTCAAGACTGTTTTGGCTGTTCGGGGTCTTCTGTGGTTCCATACATTTTAGGATTGTCTTCTATTTCTATAAAAAATTCCACCAGAATTTTGATAGGGATTTCATTGAATCAGTGGATCTCTTTGGGTAGCACTAACATTTTAACAATATTAATGATTCTAACCTATGAACATGGGATATCTTTCCATTTATTCATGTCTACATGAAAATATATGTATGTTTTGATTATTTCTTTTATCCATGTTTTTCACTTTACAGACCTTTTATCTTCTTGGTTATATTCATTCCTAAATATTTTCTTATTTTTTGTAGCTATTGAAAATGAGATTGTTTTCTTGATTTCTTTTTTAAATGGTTTGTTGTTAGTGTATAGAGATGCTGCTGGTTTTTGTATGTTGATTTCGTATACTGCAAATTTACTGAATTCATTTATTCGTTCTTACAATTTTTGACAGGCCATGACTCTGGGTTTGGGGAATGGTAGAGGCTACTTTCCCAAAACTACTCAAAAGAGGCCACTTCTTGGATGGAGGAGGGGTGTGCAGCCACATATTCTTTTGTGGAATTCCCCAGTGGGAATGCCTGTTGCATACCTCAGTGGCAAGAGATGCCTGTGTCCTCTGCAGAGCAGGCCACCGTGGACCCAATGGCTGATAGCAATAGCTCGTTCATTTCTTCTTTGTTCCTAGCAGTCTCCTGATGTCTCAAGTATGATGATCTCACCAGAAATCCTTTCAATATGGATGTTCTCTGTTTTTTTTGCTCCACTATGCTGGTGCAGATTCTTTAATCGGCCCTCAAGGCCTCTCTGGGCTGTTTGGATTTGCGAATAGCTGTCTATATTTGTTTTGGTTTGCTTTTTTTTTTTGTTTTTTGTGGGGGTATGAAGGCTGCTATCCGCCTACTCTGCCATTTTGGTGATGTGACCCTATATATGTATTATTTGATTATTTGCTTAATGCATGTCTTTCCTACTAGACTGAAGGCCACATGAGGGAAAGACTCTTCTATTAATTATCAATCAATGCTGAGCATAGTACTTGACACATAGTTAGTCGTAGGTGCTCAATAAATACTTGTTGAATAGATGAATGGATGGATGAATGGATAGCTAATGTAATTGCTCTCTTAGTTCAACTATAAATTGAATTACCTCCTAGATGATATCTTCCAATCTTAACAATCTCTCGTACTTGAAACTGCTTTTTTCTCTGGCTCCAAACTTCCCTCTCCTATTTCCTTTCCCATCTGACAGCTTCTATCCAATCTCTTTCACAGTCCTCTCTTCCTCTCTCATCTCCTAAGTATTTAGCCTCCCAAACTTATGTTGTTAAGTCACTGAATTTTTGTTCTATATACTCCCCCAAGATGGTCTCTTCCAACCCAGCCACCTCTTTGTTGATGGCTCCAGTGATTTCATATAGCTAGCCAAACCCTTGCCTTCAAATTTCAGATAATTTGAACTCCTGGCATCATCATTTAGAGTCTCAAATCATCATAACTAGAGCCAAAATCATCATATTTTCTTGCAAACATGCTTCTGTTCCTGTGTTTTCTATCTGCAATTTTATATGTGGAAGTGTGTTGCCCTCCTGTGCAAATATCTATCATAGCACTCAGCACATTTTATTGAATTTCTGTCTCCTCATATAAGCAGTTAACACATCATTTAGACAGGGTCAATGTCTGATTTACCTTTGTGCTCCTAAGACCTAGCACATTATATGGCATAGAGTTGGTGTTCAAGTACGTCTGCTGAAGTGATTTCATGTATGGATATCATAATTATCCTTGCAGATTCTTTAATTTGACCCATTGTAGCTATATTTGATTTCTCATTATTTCATGATTATGACATTCAATCATAAATCTCATAGATCCCACTTCTAAAATATCTCATAGTCCCATCCTTTCCAATCCTTCTGCCCTTATCCACTGTCATTCGCACAATCTATTATAATGGTCTCTTAACTATTGTGATTAAATATAATATCTTCTCAGTAATATATCCCACAAAATCTTCCCTTCCCTCTTATTTCAAAGGTGTTCATTAAGTAACTACTATTTGCCAGGCAGTTTCTAGATACCAGACATATGACAGCAAACAAGACAGAACAACTTCTTGAAGAACTTTCGTTTGATTGGAGGATACCTAAAATTAACCAACAGCCAAATATACCATAAATTTTAAAACAATGTTAAGTGGTAGGAAGAAAAAATGATGCATGTTAAATGGATAGATAACTAGTTCCTTGATGTGTTAGTGGAGAAATATTTAGATTGGTTAGTCAAGTAAGGTATGTTTGAAGAGGTAACATTTGAACAAAGTAAGAGGGTAAATAAACTATGTGAATATATCTGGAAAAAAATATTCAAGACAAGGGGAACTGCAACTGTAAATGCCCTCAGATGGGAGCCTACTTTGTGTAAGCTATGTGGCTGGTGTGAAGTGAGCAAGAGTTAGTCAGGAACCACAGTCATGTAGGGCCTTGGAGATAGTGGCATAGGGATTGAATTTTACTCTAAGCATGTTTGTTGTTATCATAATATTGATAGCAATGGAGTGCCATGGTCTGTTCTAAGCATTAAAATGTGTCTGTGTGGTTAACAGAATGTTGGTGTATATATCAAGTAGTCATTGACCCAATAATGCTGAGAAACAAACCACTCCAAAACTCAGGGGCATATAGAATTTAGCGTTATGTCTTCCTTAAGTATTTGTGAATTGGTTGTGAGTTGGACCCAAGTCTACTCTATGTCTTTATGTTCTTTGAATCAACAGCTATTCGAGGCATGTTTCTCTCATGGAAATAAAAGCACAGGAAGGCAATACCAAACATACAAACACCTTTCAAACCTCTACTTGTATCACATCTACTAATATTCTATTGGCCAACAAGTCATACAGGGTTAAGAAATGAATGACTCTCATGGAGATGAGAGGGATAGAAGTGAAAATGTTTGTCACCAAGAATCCAGTCTATGCAAAATGTGAGATCGGAAACAGGGAAATGTGTCAGGCTATTAGTGTAGTCAATTTGAGAGATGATGGTCATTTGAATGAAGAGGTGGTGAAAAATGGATGGATCTAGGATATAACTTAAAGGTAGAGCTTACATGGGTTTACAATGGATTCAATGTGAAGGGTAAGGATATCATACGCCACTCATAGGTTTTTATTTGAGCAATTGGGTGCATAGAGGTGTCATTTACCAAGATGGGAAAGACTGAGGGAAGAATCAGATCTTGATTTTTGGACATGTTAAATTAAAGAAACCTATTAGACATCCAAGTGAATATGGTTATGTGACAGTTAGGTAGATGAGTATGGAGGTCAAGAAAGAAGACAACACTGGTGATACACATTTAGGAACGATAAGCATCTATACGACATTTGAAGCCCTGAGTCTGGATGAAACAATTCCCCGGTAATCTTACAAACCCAGATGTGATCATGCCAGTCCCTGACATTTCCAGTTTCATTTCCCATTACCCTGTTTCTCATATCCTTATATTCTATCTAAATGACACTAACTTCATTCTCAAAATGTGTCTGCACTTTCACATCTCAACTTTATTTATATTATTCCTTTTGCTTGGAATGCCTTTTTTCTCTCTCTTCCAGTTGAAATTCCCCTTTTGTAAGACCAAGCTCATATAACTCCTTTTCTATGAAGCCTTCACTAATACCTACATCTGGAATTGATCTTTTGACCTTTGCTGTTCCTATACTTCTTTGCTAATATGTTAACTATAGGAGTTCTCATATCCAGCTTTCTAGTAGAGTCCAATTGATTTAATTTCACTAAACTGTTTTCCATTGCCCTATGACATTTTCAATCAACACATCTAAGGATCTGCATAATACTTTGAAACCCACTTGTCCAGTCCATGGCCCCCATGTTATAGATGGCAGTTTAGGCCTATATATTGTAATTTACAGGCTCAAACATGCAATGGCAATTATTTTCATTTGTCAGTGTAGCTGTGTCATCAATTAGAATGTGACCTCTTTGAAGGCAGGAATCTGATTGAGATCATATTTTCTCCCACATCTCCTGCCTTCTGCAAATTGTTGGTGTTACATATCATTTTTGTTGAATTTAAATTTTCATTATAATCATAGACTGCATAGGGAGATTCTTTAAGTGGTATTTTTAAAAGAGCCAACAGAAAGACACAGTGGATAATCACTGCAACGTGAGTTTTTATTGGCTGAATACTTGTTGTACATGGGCTTATTATGAAGGAGGTTCACTACACTGTGAATCAAAACCAACTGAAAGGGGGAAGGGCACGCCTCTAATCCTGGCTTGGGTGAGGCAAAGTCATAACATGTAATCAAAATGTTTGTACCCCCATAATATCCTCAAATAAAAACAAAAAAACAACAACTGAAAAGCCAGTATTTTTTTTATTCCCCACTATTCTCTTACATGTTTTTGTTCTCCTACATATTCAATAATCAGAATTCTTGGCTATGGATGAGGTATTTTACACCGGGAATTTTCTTAAGAATACTATCAAATTGGTGAAAATTATAACTAATCTGCCATTACTCTGAATCAAATAAGTGTCTCACTGAGCAGGTAGTGACATGGACAGCAAACTGCTGGGCCTTGCCACAGTGCCAGCAATTACCTTTTCTTTGAAGTGGGGGGTATTGAGCCATCTGCTCCAGGTTAGCAGTGGAAGAGTGATATATCAAATACGTTAGAAAGCCATTTCAAAGAAGGGAAAATAGGTTTATAATAGAATTTTTTTTGAAAGATTAATGTAAACAGACATTGTTGAAAGAAGTAGGAATTCTCTAGGTAAAAAAAAATGCCAGATTTTAAATGTAACGTAAACTTGCTTCAGGATAATTTTTATTGGTTTCTTTATCATTAAGTACACATGGCTAGATTTTATTCAAAACATAGCATTGATCTTATGCTGATGTTTATTTTTATCTAATACTCTTACAATGAAGAGAAGACAGTGTTGCACTAGAAGGCAAGAGAACTAGCTTCTTGTCTTAGCATTGCTATGAATGATTATGTGATGTTGGGCAAATCACTTCATTTATTTATATATTTTCGTCTATCCATTCTACCATTTATAATTACCTATACTGTACAGTATTAGTAATAATTATATCATAAAATATTATTGATTACAATCCTTTTGGTCATAATAAGGGTATACTCTAATTAGGTTAAGCAAAAGGGGAGAAATTGTCATAAGAATACTGCGTGTCTCATGGAGCCAAAGGTCAAGGTTGTGATGAAGTCTCAGAAATGATCTGGAACAGCGGCTGGAATGCCTCTCAGAAATTTTTTTTTCCTGCCATTCTGCATGTCTGTAGCATTCAATAAAACTAAAACTAGAGCCCTATTGCCAGTTCTAAATTGTTTAGGAAACAAACCTTCTGACAAATGGTGTCACAAACCCATGTTTTTCAGGTTCAATCAACTGTAGCCTGTGAATAGAGTAGGGGTAGCAGTGTCATGTTATATGAACATGTATTTTAAGAGCCTAACTACTGTAACAATATGGGTGAGAGGCATGTGGGGGTGATTGGTTGAATCCTGAGACTCCATTCCCAAGAAAGAGAGGGGGATTGAGAATTTGTGGTATGCAGAATAATTTTCCCTCCCAAAAAAGTCCGTGATATAACCCTTAAAATTTTTGAATATGTTAGATTACATGGCAAAGTGAATTAAGGTGCATACAAAATTAAGGCTGTTAACCACCTGACCTTGAGATAAGGAGGTTATCCTAAATTATCTGGGCAGGCCCAATGTAATGAGAAGGGTCCTTATAGTAGAGAGGCAGGAGGTCAGAGTCAGAGAGAGATTTGAGGATGATATGCTATTGGCTTTGAAGGTAAAGGGGCCAAAAGCCAAGGAATGCAGATGGCCTCTGGAAGGCGGAAATGGCAAGGAAACAGATTTCCCCATAGATCCTCCAGAAGGAATGCAAACCACTGACACCTGGATCTCAGTATGGTGAGACCCCTTTCATACTTCTGCCCTCCAGACTGTAAGATAATAACTTTGTGTTGTTTTAGGCCACTACGTTCCAGTTAATTTGTTACAATAGCAATAGAAAACCAATATAGAAGTTAATTCAACAGTATTCCTGTATGTTTAGAGATGGCATCTTTACTCATAGCAAAATATGAAATCATAACATATTATGAATCCACCAAAAGAAATAAAATTGTTACAACAAATAATAAAAATGCCAGTCTATCATAACTATCATTCCTCATTTATTTTATACCTACTTATTAAATTGTTGAACCTACTATGTGCTAGCCATTAGGGGAAACACCAGTAAATGAGAGATGTAAAATAGGCACCAGGGAGATTAACACAAAACCCCTGGTCTCATCATATGCTGCCTCCAGTTCGGCCTAGACACACAAGATATATACTGCATACACATTCATATTCAATGGGATACAGCTTATGTTTTCTTTAAATGAGTGCAAACTCTTTAGAATTCAGTTTCAAATATCTTTCTACACATTGAAATGTCCATCTTTTGTTCACTACTGTAATATAAAATTCAATTTATTCTAACTTCTTTTCTAGGCTATATTTTGCCACGGTCCTACAATTTCCATCCTCAAGTGATCTGGTAATTAAAATAGCATAAAGTATTTAGAGAATTTAGAATTTCCATTAAATGTATAATTTCTGAAGTCCTTTTCCAGTGTGTATAAGTTCCTGCCTAAATTTGTATCCATATTGTGATGCTTTATTACAACAGAATTCTAGAAAACAGTTATTATATAAGGTACAAATAGATTTGGGAATCCCAAGATAATTAGTTTTCTTTGTTTAAGAGAAATTTACATTTGCATTTATTAGTCAATCAGTCCATCAAATCTACTTATTTTTAGAGCAAAATATTTTCAACAAAGAGTATTTATGAAAACATAAAAGTTTACATGTAGCTAATAATCATTATCCCATCAATTCTTATCTCTCTCTACATTAGATTTTAGTTTTCAGTAAGAACTCCTTATTACATTTTATCTCTTATTGAGAGATTGTACTATGCCTCTCTAGGCAGGCTTCCATCATGGCACCAGATTCCTGGAGACGTTTCCCCCAATTTCTGGGCTGTTGATGGAGTCTTATACACTCAGGCTCACCTCTGTCTCAGAGTTTCTACCTGCACCTTTGCTGTTCCATTCTATATAACACTAATCTAGGAATACACTCTAGTCTCTTCCTCAGTTGCTGCATACACATATACACACAAACATTGCTCCCACAAAATATGTACTAGTATGTTAGAGTTCACAAATTTGATTGGAGTGGGAGGTTACAGAGGATTGGTGTATCTTTCAGCAACAAAAAATGTCAACTTCAACATTTTGGCATCCCTGATTGTATTAGTTTTTTATTGCTGCTGTAACAAATTGCTACAAGCGTATGGGTTTAAAACAAAATGGATTTATTATCTTACAGTTCTGAAGGTCAGAAATCTGAAAGCAGTCTCATTAAAATCAAAGTGCCAGCAAGTCTGTTTCCTTTTGGAGGCTCCAGGGAAAAAAGCATTTTCTTGCTTCTTTTCAGCTTCTAGAGGCTGACTCATGAGTCCCTTCTCCATCTTCAAAGTGATGAATCACTTAAAATTCTGCTTCTGTTGTTCTATATGCTATTTCTAACTTTGATATCTTTTCCTCCTTCTTATAAGGACCCTTGTTAATACATTGGGCCTACTGGATAATTTAAGATAATTCTCTCTTCTCAATATCCTTGACTTTGTCACATCTAAAAGTTCTCTTTTGCCACGTAAAGTAACGTATTCACAAGTTCTGGGCATTGGGATGTGAGCATCTTGGGGAGAGCATTATTCTGCTAACCACAGTGCTAAGAACATTTTAAAAATTTATTTTACCTTCCTACTACCAGTGAATTTTTACTTCCTGTTTCTACTTATGTAGCCCTGTAGCCTCATACATCTTAATAGCCCCTCCATTCTCTCCTCCTCTCTTCAGTTGTTTTCTTCACCACATCTCTCCCAGATTTCTCTGGGTGCCTTCAAAATTTTCTTACTTTATTATATATAGCCATTCAACTCTATTTTGCTATGACAAGCTAACTGCAATTCAGAGTTCACCTTTGCCCATCTGAAATTCTCAAAGTTTAAAGAGAAAAGCAGTTTTCCATTTAACTGGAATAATTATAATGAATGATTGTAGACATAAAAAATACCATTATATTTGTAGAGCTTTTACCTTAACATGCAAGGAACTCTTCCCTATCACAGTAAATGCTACTGGACAATATGTGAGTTGTGACATGTTGCCTTTTCCCTGGGTCTCCAGACTGCTTCTTAGTCTCCTACCCTTGGGCTTAGCCAAAGTAAGTATTTTTCCCTCAGGCTGAGGTGAGAGACTGCCAAAGCCAACCACACCATGAAGCTCCTGCCTTTTAAGGTTTTTATAGCTTTGAGAATTCACCTCCTATTATGAGATCTTTCCAGGGTAGGAGCAGGACCCTTCTGACCCAGAGGCCATCCCAAGCCTATTTTACCACATTGACTGGATAGGAAGGAAGGGCCTTAGAGAGAATTCAAAGGGAACTGTTATGGGTTGAATTGTGCCCTCCAAAATGCACATGCTGAAATTCTAACTCCTGGTATTGCAGAATGCGACCTTATTTGGAATAGGATCTTTGCAGATGTGTAATGAAATTAAGATAAGCCCATCACAGTAAGCCTTAATCCAATATAACTGCTGTTTAAAAAGGGAAGATGGCCATGTGAAGACTTAGATGATAAAGGAAGAGACTGGAGTGACGCTGTTGCAAGCCAAAGAATGCCGAGGATTAATGGCCACTGCCACCAGAAGTTGAGAAGGGGCAAGGAAGGATTCTACCATACAGGTTTCAGAGGGATCATGGCCCTGCCAACACTTTGATTTTTGAACTTGTAGCCTCTCGAACTATAAGATAATAAATATATGTTTTGTTAAGCCACTCAACGTGTGGTACTTGCTACAGAAGCCCTGGGAAACAAATACAGGATTAAAACACAGAAAACTGAGCTTTTGACTTCACAGCAATTTCAAACTCTAATAAGTATGTGGCCTGGACCTACCTATGTCTTACTTTTCCTTGTAAAGGATGAAATGAAGATAAAGAATCTTGAATTTCCTCAAAATGTTAGGTGTGTCATTTATTCTTCACATTTTGTTGTTTATTACATGTTAGCTCAGTGACCTAGCAGACCTGATCAATCTGGTACAAAGTTGACCCTTTAAGGACATTTTTAGATAATCACAAAAGTCTTGCTTGCCTCTTGGTGGAGCTACTTCTTCATTTTTCAGTGCTGCTCTTATGAATGTACCTCAGACCATTATTAAGAATATTTCAGACTCTTAAGGCCTTTAATTGGTGACTGATATTGCTCCAAGAAGCCCCTGAGATATTACAGACAAAACTACAATTAAGTTTTCTACTAATGCCAAAATATATATTGAGTCAAAAAATCAACTTCTGTTCATTCTATTCATTAATTATACTCAGCAGGTTTATCTAATCACATTGAACATACAAGGTTATACAATGTGCATCAGGTAATAGTGTACCATTTCAGTGAAATTATGATGCTGAAAATATGTCATAAATCTATGAAATTTAACATTTATTATCAGTTTCAAAGCCCAAAGCCTGTGCTCACAAATAAATTTACATTTCTAAATAGAAACAACAACATCTTTTTTTTTTTTTTTGGCAGTTCTGTAATGTCCTAGAAAGAAGACTTTCAATCAAGTGTCTTACTTGAGCCCAAGTCTCTTATTTAATACCTGCAGCTTGGGGGAGCTTTTCATGAACTGATGTAGGCCTTCAATACCTGCAAAGTTCTTCTATTCCAATGCATCCATTTGTTTCATCTTCCAAATTTCCAAAAAGACTTTAAGACTATCACAACACCAGGAAATCCGAGACCTCTGTATCAGTTTACATTATAAGTGTTAATTTCCTTGTACAATAAAGTTTTTCAAGAAAAGTAATGCCTCTAAAATATCAGACAAAAAATATTAATTAGTCACCTGGATTCATCAGGTTAGAGCTCAGAGAAGTTCTTCTGGAGCTAAAAAATTATAAATATACTTTTAGGGCCATGGTACTAGATTGAGATAACTTAATGAGTAAAATAGAGAATAACAATTCTGCCTGGGATAGAGATTTGAAGAATCTCAACATGCAGGGCTTGTATAGAGGTGGAGAAACTAGCAAAAGGAAGTGATAAAGTACATCCAATGAAGTAGAAGGAATTCCACAAGATAGTATGTCACAGAAGCTAGAGAATAGATTGTTTCAAGAAAAAAGGACAAATCAGTCATGTAAAATAATGCTGAGAAATCTAATTATATGATGTCAGAAAAGTATTCATTAGCTTTGGCAGGATGTTGTTGTTTACATCCTTGGCAAGAGCCATTTCAATAAGGGCAAAAACCAGACTGAACTAGGTTTAAGACGAGTGGAATGTAAGGTGTCTGGTTTCAGTTCTGACATGTAAAAAACTTGGAAGTCATCACTCCTATTCTTACAACAAAAACAATTCTAGACAAACTGGTAATCAACGGCTTTTCTTAAACTCAGCACAGAACTTAGTTTGCAGGGCAAAACTAAGTGTAACTTTATCAATTCCTTTTGCTAGTTTCTCCACCTCTACCCAAACCCTACATGTTCATATTCTAGAAATCTAGAGAGACGGGAAAATCCAGACAGTTATAGCCGATATCTATTTACCTAGAGAAGAAGCTGCTGGAGCCATAAACTTGTAAGAATACTTAAATATTCATTTTTACTATTACTGAAGGCTGAATATGGACTCATTTAAGAATGAGAAACTCTTGGGGGGCTGTTTTCTTAGGGAATCCCCCACACGTTAATGAGTTTTACCTCCTGAAATCCTAGAAGTTTCTCATAGTGAAGATCTGAGAAAGATCCTTTCTTATTATGGCAGGGGGCAAGGAAAGTATTCATTTGGAAACACATCCAGAGTTTCTTCATAACCAATGCTTATGATTCAGGAAAACAAAATTTATCAGAGCCTTTTCTCATTTGGAGGAAGGCATTTTGTCTACTCTGACCCCCTCTAGACATTTTGTCTCATGGCGGGGGTAGCTAAGAAACACATTTGAAGGTTACAGGCCGAATAAAAGACTGGGATTTAATCATAAGATTATGATTAGTCTTACCACCACACACCTGACTGGCAAACTAAAAGGGCTTCAGTGTAATAATAGTGGATTGCAAATTAAAGGACTTTAATGTGAAGACTTTCTGAGGAGAAAACTTTCTTTGCATGGGAAATACCAAAGTCAAGAGGGGAGACAAAAACAAGCACATTTAGAGTAATTTGAAGCTACAGCAAACTTTAAGAACAGTTCAATTCCTAGCAAAATTAACATGAATCCTCACTAGATTCCTATTTATCTCAATTCCTATTACCCAATATATGTTGTCTGGTTTTTAACACAAAACTACAATGCATGCCCAGAAGCAAGAAGAATACAGTGTGAAGAGATGACGCAAACATCAGAACCAGACTTTGATATGACACAGTTGTTGGACTGATAAAACAGGAAATTCAAACTATAATTAATATTGTGAGACCTCTAGTAGAAAAAGTGGGCAATATTCAAGTTACAAAAATGTTAAATTTTAAATTAACTATATTAATAATTACTTTAAATGCAAATCACCTAAACCAGCAATTAAGAAGAGATATGATCAGAGTGAATTTTTTTTTAAAAAGACTTAACTGTCTCTCATCTACATGAAACTCAATTTAAATGTGAACACACAGATTAAAGGTAAAGGAATTGTTACCTTTTCAAGGTTGCACTTTTCAGGGCCACATCAGAAGAATGAGGAAAACTGGTTTGAGGAGAAAGAGGAGTTTATTAATTTGCCAGCAAATGAGGATGGAGACTTCTGTCTAAAATGCCATGACCCTAATAATAAGCAGAAATACAGAGCTTTTAAGGGGAGGCCTTTCAGCTTCAAGCAATTGTTGTTCGACTATAGTCGACGATTCTGATGATCCCACCTCACCTAAGACAATCCCCAGACCTCCATCCAGGACCTCTCTCTAGGCAATAGGACAATAACATTGAGCCACCTCCTGTAGCATAAAGAACAAAGGATATTTACCTGCCACTCCCAAACACTGGCCTGAGGCAGAGATACATGTTTCAGTTCTCAAAAAGAGTGAGTGAGGTTTTAGAGAGACAGAAAACATTTTTGCTCTTTTATTTTCATGCCATTTTCTCTGTAACAGAATTGAGAAAGATCTACCATGCTAATCAGTAATGACAAGAAAACCGGAGTTACTGTACTAATTTTGTACAAATATGACTTTGGAACAAGGAAGATTATGAGGGATAAATAGGGGCTTTATATAACCATGAAGTAGTCAATTCTCCAAGAAGACATCCCAATCCTAAACCTGTATGCAACTAATAACGAAGTGTCAAAATACATGACACAAAAAGCAATAAAAATAAAAGGAGATCTAGAGAAAGCAACTATTAAATATTATACTTGGAGACTATGATGGGTTTGGAGATACTTCTCTCCATAACTGACAGATCAAGGAGGTAGAAAATTAGCAAGGTCATACATGACATGAACAGCACCATCGATCAACTGAATGTAATTGATATTTATAGACTACTCCATACAAAAGCAGGAGAATGTATATTCTTCTCAAGCTTACATGAGACATTCACCGAAAGAGACTACATTCTGTGCCATAAAACACAAATTTAAAGGAAAAAAAATCATACAAAATATGTCTAAGACCACAATGTATTTAACTAGAAATCAATAACAGAAGATAGCTGGAAAACCACATAGTACTATGCTAAATAGAAGTGCCAAGAGTGAGTATTTTTGTTTTGTTTCTAATCTTAGAGAAAACACTTTCAGTTTTTCACCATTTAGTATGATGTTAGCTGTGGGCTTTTCATATATGCCCTTTATTATGTTGAGGTAATTTCCTTCTATTCCTACTCTGTTCCAAATTTTTATCATAAAAGGATGTTGAGTTTTGTCACATTTAAAAAAAAAATCTATTGAGATGTTCATGTGATTTTTACACTTTCTTTTAGGGTGGTATATCACACTGACTGATTTTCATATGTTGAACCATCTCTATACCCCATGGATAAATCCCACTTAGTCATGATGTATAATCCTTTAAATGTGCCATTGAATTCATTTTGTTAGTATTTTGTGCAGGATTTTTGCATCTATATTCATCACGGATATTGGCCTATAGTTTTTGTTCTTGAATTGTCTTTGCCTGTTTTTGGTATCAGGATAATGCTCCATAACTTGACCTATCAGTTATTGAGCCCCCATTCATTTCTACCAACTATCTCCCCCACTCCTACTCTACCCCTTCCCTGCCAACCACTTCCAGGAGATAGGGATTGTTATGAATTGACTTGTGTCACCAAAAAATTCAGCCTCATAAGATGAGTTTTGAAGTGCTTTTTCCTCATCAGGTTTTTGGAAGACTTTGAGAACAATCGATGTTAATTTCTCTTTAAGTGTTTGGTATAATTCACCAGTGAAGCCACTTTTTCCTGAGTTTTTCATTGTTAGGCAGTTTTAGATTAATCAATTAGCCTAATATTTATAGATCTGTTCGGATTTTATATTTCTTCATGATTGAGTTTTAGCAGATTGTATGTTTCTAGGAATTTATCCATTTGTTTTTTTTTGGTTAACCAATTTGTTGGTGTATAATTGTTTATAGTAGTATTATAATACAATTGGTTCTGCATATCTGTGGATTCTGCATCTGCAGATTCAACCAACTGCAGATAGAATATATTAAAAAATAACAATATAATAAAAATAATACAAATTTAAAAATAAGTAACAACTATTTATAGCATTTACATTGAATTGGGTATTATAAGAAATCTACTTTAGAAATGAAAACTAGAGGTCACAACAGACACGACGGAAATACAAAACATTATTTTTGGTTACTATGAAAACATTTATGCCCCAAAACTACATAATGACAAGGAAATGGACAAATTCCTAGAAACATACAACCTCCCTAAGTTCACCAAGGAGGTAACAGAATTTCTGAATAGACCAATCTCAAGCTCAGAAATTGGAGCAGCAATTAAAAACTTCCCAAAACAGAAAAGTCCCTGACCAGATGGCTACACTTCAGAGTTTTACCAAACATACAAAGAAGAACTCATATGTATACTGCAGAAATTATTCAACAACACTGAGAAAGATGGTATCCTTCCTAACTCATTGTATGAAGCCAATATCACCTTGATACCAAAACCAGGAAAGAACATACCAAAAAAAGAAAACTATGGACTAATATCTTTCATGAACGTAGATGCAAAAAACCTCAACAAAATTTTAGCAAATCGAATTCAGCAGCACATCAAAAAAATAATTCACCATGACCAGGTGGGCTTTATTCCAGGGATGCAGGGCTGGTTCAACATATGCAAATCTATAAATGCAATTAGCCTCATAAATAAAAGCAAGAACAAAGACCATATGATTGTCTCAATAGATGCAGAATAAGCATTTGACAAAGTCCAACACAACTTTATGATAAAAACTCTTAACAAAGTTGGCATAGACGGGTCATACCTTAAAATTATCAAGTCCATTTATGACAAACCTATGGCTAGTATCATACTGAATGGGGAAAAATTGAAACCATTCCCACTTAGAACCGGAACCAGACAAGGTTGCCCACTATCTCCACTTCTATTCAGCATAGTGTTGGAAGTCCTTGCTAGAGCAAGAGAGGGGTATTTAGGGCATCCAAATGGGGAAAGATGAGATTAAACTCTCACTGTTTGCCCATGATATGATATTATATCTAGAAAACCTCAAGGATTCATCCAAGAGACTACTAGAATTGATAAATGAATTCAGTAAGGTCTCAGGATACAAAATCAATACACACAAATCAGAAGCATTCATATACGCCAATAACAGTCAAGCTGAAATTCAAGTCAAAAATGCAATACCTTTTACAATAGCCTCAAAGAAAATTAAATATCTAGGAATATATTTAACGAAAGATGTGAGAGACATATACAGGGAGAACTACGAAACACTAAGAAAAGAAATTGTAGAAGATGCAAACAGATGGAAAAATCTACCTTGCTCATGGATTGGCAGAATCAATATCATTAAAATGTCCATACTATATAAACTGATCTACAGAATTAATGCAATCCCAATCAAAGTACCATCATCATTCTTTACAGATCTAGAAAAAATAATTCTACACTTTATATGGAACCAGTGAAGACCTCATATAGCCAAAGCAATCTTAAGTATAAAGAACAAATTGGGAGGTATCAGTCTACCAGACTTTAAGCTGTACTACAAGGCTATAGTGACTAAAACAGCATGGTACTGGCACAAGAACAGAGACATAGACCTTTGGAACAGGACTGAGAATCCAGAGATGAAACCATCCACATATGGTAATCTAATCTTTGACAAAGCAGACAAAAATATACACTGGGGAAAATAATCTCTTTTCAATGAATGGTGCAGGGAAAACTGGATAGCTACATGCAGAAGATTGAAATTGGATCTCCGCCTCTCACCTCTCACAAAAATCAATTCAAGATGGATAACAGACTGAAACCTAAGTCATGAAACCTTAAGAATTCTAGAAGTAGATGTTGGAAAGACCCTTTCAGACATCATCCTAGGCAAAGGATTTTCGATCGAGACCCCCAAAGCAATCACTGCAGCAACGAAAATAAATAAATGTGATCTGATCGAATTAAAAAGCTTTTGCACAACCAAGGAAACTATCATTAGAGTGAATAAACAACCTACAGAATGGGAGAAAATATTTGCTCTCTACACATCTGATAAAGTGCTGATAACAAGAATCTATATAGGACTCAAAAAAATCAACAAGAAAAAAATCAAACAACCCCATCAATAAATGGGCCAAGGAAATGAACAGAAACTTTTCTAAAGAAGATAGAATAATGACCAACAAACATATAAAAAAATGCTCAACATCTCTAATCATTAGAGAAATGCAAATCAAAACCACAATGAGATATCACCTAACCCCAGTGAGATTGGCCTCTATCAAAAAATCCCAAAACGACAAATGCTGGTGAGGATGTGGAGAGACAGGAACAGTCTTACACTGCTGGTGGGACTGCATATTAGTGCAACCTCTGTGGAAAAGAATTCGGAGATACCTCAAAGAGCTTAAAATAGAAATATCATTCGATCCAGCAATGGCACTACCAAAAAGAGCAAAAGATATTCTATAATAAAGACATCTGCAACTGAATGTTCATGGCAGCACAATTCACTATTGCAAGGATGTAGAAACAACCCAAGTGCCCATCAATTCATGAGTGGATTATTAAAATTTGGTATATATATATACATTGGAACATTACTCAATTATAAGAAACGACAGTGATCTAGCACCTCTTATATTTTCCTGGACTGAACTTGAGGCTATTATCCGAAGTGAGGTACCACAAGATCAGAAGAATGGGGTCTACTTGTACTCACCATCAAATTGGCAATAACTGATTAACACTATGGTGCTCACATGGTAGTAATGTTCTCCAGGGATTAGGTGGTTGGGGGGATAAACTCACAACTAAAGGACACGGTGAGCATTGTGGAGGGGAAGGGCATGCCTCTAACCATTGCTTGGGTCAGGCAAAGACATAAAATGTAACCAAAATGTTTGTACCCTCATAATATCCTGAAATAAAAATAATTAAAAAATCAATAGAAGATTTAAAGTATGCAGGAAAGATGTGCATAGATTATATGGAAATACTATGTCATTTTATATTAGAAACTTGAACATCCATGGATTTTAGTGTTTGCAGGTATCCTGGAATCAGTCCCCCATGGACACCAGGGGATGATTGTACTTTTAATTTCAGTGGCACCAGGTTGTAATGTGTCTTCTTTCATTTTTGATTTTTTTGACATTTCTTCCTTTTTTTCTTAGTTAATCTAGCTAAGGGTTTGTCAATTTTGTTGACCTTTTCAATCAAACCAACTCTTAGTTTTGTTGATATTTTCTATTTTTTTCTATTTTCTATTTCACTTATTTCTGCAGATTTACCACACCTGCATCAGACTGAGGATGTAGAGAGCCCCCATTCATTTGTACTAACTACCTCCCCCACTCCCACTCCTCGCCTGCCCTGCCAACCACTTCCAGGATATAGGGATTGTTACAAATTGACTTATGTTCCCCCCCAAATTCATATGTCGAAGGCCATACATTGTATCTACATGTGGAAACTGATGGAAATTTAGGGTTTTTATTTGGGGAAGTTTTACATAAATTGAGAGGGAAATATTATATGACATCAAGTATGTACATTTGTAGTAATAGCATGACAATTTGATTATTGCAATGCCTGAAAAGTTTACATGAATTCAATTTTAAACATATTAGTGCTGGGTAATATTGCTGCATGGAAATAATTCTTTATGGGAAGATTGCATTCTAGTGTTTACTTTACCAGAAGCTGGTGGTGAAACCTCAGCTCCTTTGGGTCTCTTTTACCTTACTGATAAATTGAATGAACTGGGCTAGATAAACTCCAAGTTGTCTTCCCCAGTGCCAAAATTCTTAATTCATTCAACAAAAACACATTTCCTGCTGTGTACAAGGTACTGTTCCAGACACTGATAACACACCAGTGAATGAAATAAACAAAAATCACTGCCATAATACAAATTTAAAAAAACCACTGGTGCTCTCCTGGACTCCAGCGTCTGCCACAACTCTCCCATTTCTTTGTCCAGGTCATCTTCTTAAAGCATGATTAAAAGCAAGCCCCTCTGATGCTCAAAAACGTTTGAGGTTCCCTATCAATTGCAGAATATGTTACAATTTCTTTAATTAGGTGTTCTGTACCCAATGTGCCCTGGCCCAACCCTATATTAACAGCCTTGTTAATTAAGATGAAGTATTGGATGGTAAGAAAAGAACTGGCCTAGGAATCCAAAGCCCTGTGTTCAGACCCTCGTGGTACCGCTCACTAGCTATGTAACTTTTGGTAGACCATATACATTCTCTGAACCTCCATTTCCCCGTTTGTAAAATAAGACCAATAATAACAGCTCCACAGGGTACTATGCAAGCAATAAATCACACCTGATAAAAATATGAAAGCACCTTGTAACAATTAAGGTAAAGTGGGATAGTGGAAAGAGCCTGGATTTTGCAATCACGTAGAGCTATGTTTGAAATCTGGCTCAGCACCTTACTAGCTTTGTGTCTGTGAACAAGTTAATTAATATCTGAACTCCTCATTCATAAAATTGGATCAAAATAGCTATTTTGCATGGTTTTTATGAATGCTAAATGAGATTGTGAGAATATTTGAGAATTAATAAATAGGTGACCATTGAATAATAGCTATTATTTAGGCAGTTAGTGTTTACTCTACATGACTTGTGTAGATACCATGTTCTTACTTGTCAACACGTTAATTCAAAATTTCCTTGAGAGATAAACTTAGAGTTTATCTACCTCAATCTCATATATATGTGTGTGTATGTGTGTGTCTGTGCACCCAGGGAGTACGGTATATATATATATATATATATATATATGAAGAGAGGAGGGGAAGAGAGGGATGGGGCAGGGAAGGAAGGGGAAGAGAGGGGCAGAGGGAGGAGAGGGGAGCGACATCATGAAACTTTCAACTGAAACAATGATGAAATGCAATCCGAATTCTGATGTCAGGTTGACCTTACAGGACCACTAAATAGCAGTAGATGGTTCCCAC
>RJWJ010012588.1:0-41695 GCA_004363605.1 Indri indri | reverse complement strand
ATAATTTTAGAAAACTTTTTGAAATTTTAGAATTTTATGAATTGCAGTAATTGTTGTCATCTTTTCTGAGTATATTAGAGCACCACAGAGTGACTATAATCAACAATAAGTTAGTATATACTTTAAAATAACTAAACGAGTGGAATTGCAATGTTCCTAACACAAAGAAATGTAAAGTGCTTGAGGTGATGGATACCCCAATTACCCTGATTTGATTACTCACATTGTATGCCTGTATCAAAACATCACATGTACCCTATAAAGGTATACATACAACTATTATGTACCCAGAATAATTAAAAATTAAAAATGTAACAAAATTTTAAAAAGATATGTTGCTTACTTGGCAAAACAGACGTAACTTTTAATTTTAATGCATTGACTAAAATGCTATTATCTCATTTTCAGCAAATAATGTTTACAGATTTCACAGCTGGCTATGAAAATGAACTCTTAACTCTTCTAAGAACTTTACCAACACTGTTTATTGTAGACAAATGTAAAAATTAGTAAACAGCATACTTTTCAGGATTCAATATCTTTTTTTGTACATCTACTTTCTCATTTCAGTTATTTATCAATGGAGGAACTAAACACACCAAATACCTCTTAGAACGGCAAAGGTCTGAATAATATAAATATTTAGTTCCTAATAAGTAGATGATAACCTAGTATATTTTATAGCTGTAGTAGTGTATCAGGGGAAAAATCAGGCAATATATGTAACCTAAACATTTGTACCCCATAATATTCTGAAATTAAAAAAAAGAAAAAGAAATTGTATGAAAAACATTGCCTGAAGTGGAATAAAGTTTTGAATATTTTGATAGGAAAACTTGAAGTATCTAATTGCTTATTTCAATGTCTGTGAAAGTTCCTAGTTATTTATGAATATTTGAAGTTATTTTCTTCGTTCCTTGTTAATTGCTTGTGACAGCCAAGAGTTAAAATATGAGAGTTCTATTATATAACGGAGGAGAACAGCTGCAACACAGTCTGCTTCTGCTGATGCTCTTGACAATGTGTCTCCTAATGCCCTAAAAACAGCTTCTCTCTGCATGGCTGTTACTTCACACTTTAAAGCTCCAACAATTGGCCTACTGAAATATTCAAGTGCCACACTGAGGAAAATCCATTTCCAACCCATGGCAAAGAGCTAGCAAGGCAAATTTTCAATGAGGATGTACAAACAAAACAAATTATTGACAGACATGATTGACCTGGATTGTTTAGAACACAACTAAAAAGTTTAACTGTTTGAAGAGATTTTTATCAACTCTTCACATGTAAAATTGTTCTAGAAAAATTTTTCAAGGTATTAAAAAAAAGAAATAAATTTTACAAAAATAAAAAAAGTACATTTCAAAAGTGAAATAGGAAAAAAGTAAATTTAATTTTAGTGTAATTAGTAATATACTTTATAAAATTGCGGACATCAGTGACAGAAATATCCTCCAAAGACATCTTGCTTAATCCTTGGGAACTTTCAGTTAACCCCTAAAATAAAGTATTTTCTAGACAGATTTCATGTTACTTGAGTTAGGGATCTTTCTTTAATTTCCCAGGAGAAATTTTCCCACAGAAAAGTATCAGAATCAGTATTTGCAATGCGTCTCCCGTTAGTGAGAACTAGTAGTATATGAAATAATTTCCCTGGGGAATTGCCTGTAACCACTATTTTTAGTCATTTAAACCTGGTCTAGACAAAACTGTTACTCTACATAGGAAAATATACTGTCTGATAGGTATGAGCTTTATGAACCTAAGTTTCTGTCCTCTTCAAAGGCCTTATATTTCTATATAAGTCAATCTTGATAAAGGATTCTTGGACTTTCGATAGAAGTAGATATAAACAAAGGCATAAGGAAAGGAAATTATAAAATATGTCTTATTTCTGAACATCTGCGTATATTTCCCATCACATTAGGCAATAGTAAAAATATTTGATCAAAATGTTTTAAGTGTATAGAATTCTTCTATACAAGTACTTTCATGCACATTAAGAAATGTATCAAAATATGCTATCAACGTATCTATTTAATTTGGTAATATAAGTGGGTCTCAAGATAAAAAGAAAATTTGTTTGATTACTTGCAACTGATATCTCAGTTCAAAAAAGGAAAGAGAAAGCAACCTACATCTAAGTAAAAATTTAAAAAATGTAAAACCAAAGAAATTAATTGAGGCCAGAAAGCTGTGGGCAAAATAGTTAATTCTTAACAGAGACCCCCCAAAGGGACATATATGCAGAGGAAATTAATATAGTTTTAATGATACTTAAATATTTATTAAAATTTTGATTTTGATAGAAAGTAACTGGAAAGTGACATCAGAAGGTATCTATAACTAAGCAGTTTATGATTCAGTAGAGAAACTTCATTGCACAAATAAAATGGATAATGAATCTTAAAAGATTATCTGGCAGAATTGTGAGGAGAGAATTTACTTACTCCTGAGAGAATGAATTGATGAAAGGAACCTGAGGCATATAATAAAATGACTTGGCTTTGCCTAAATCTTTCCTTCCCTTAGAACTGTGACTATTTCAACAAGAACCACACTGACTTCCAGATTGCAGAATCTAAAAATCAAATGATTTTTCCATTCTTGGGATACTTCACTTAGTAGAATGGGTTCCAGCTCCATCCAGGAAAATACAGGAAGTGCTGTATCCATCAACCCTGAGATGAATTAGATGTTGGGATTAGCAGAAAAAGATTTAAAGTAAACATTATAACTACGCCTAAAGAAAATATGCTAGTAATGAAAGAACAAAAAAGGAAAATTCAGCAGAGAGACAGACACTATAAATTTCCACATGGAAATTCAATAAATAAAAAACATATTTTAAATTTAAAAAAATCGAATGATAGTCATTCTATCAAACAACATGAGTGGCTTTGACAAATTTTTAAATGATAAAATAAATATGGCAGTAAAAAATATATTATTATCCTTTTGCAGATGAAAATCTGTATAAAGTAGCCAATGATAAAACAATTCAAGTTTACCATTTTTAGAAAGATAATGTTTATTTTTTTAACAAGTATTTCATGCTTGAAAAATTGAAAGATAGAAGGATAGTTTGTAAAAACAACAAATTGTAAAATAACAATTTTCATCTCTTAGGTAATTATGGTTAATATTTTATATCATTTCTTCTATTTTTTCCTTATGGATAAATTTTCTGTCTATATTATATGTGTATCACATATGTTGCTAAATATAAAACTTTAATAAATATTTTTTCATTTAACAATATATCATGAAAATTTCTCTGTATCTTTATTCTTGAAAAAATGTTTTCAATGATGATATAATATCTCAGCCATAATTTACTGTCTTCACTATATTGTATAACCACAGAAATATATATGGATATGAATCTCAGTAGACACACTTTTTACATCTATCACTGAATTTTTTCTTAAGTAAATTTTAAACTAACAGGATTAGCTTACAGTTTAAAGGACATCAATAATTGGTTCTCTGTGAAAACTATGAAACGTAAAAATATTTTTTGGCAATTTATACTATTCCAAAATGTTGAAAATATTCAAGCCCTTCATTGTTCTCAGTATAGACAAATATATCAATGTTGTTTAATTAGATAAGTAAAAATGGAATTTACCTTTGGGTACTCGCGAAGTTCACTATCATGTCAATATATTTGTAGGCCATCTGTTCCTTTTTTCTTTCTCTCTCATGTTTTCTTTCTTTCTCTCTTTCTTTCTTTCTTTCTTTTTTCTTTCTTTCTTGCTTTTTTCTCCCTATTTTGTCAATTAAGCAGTCTTACACATTGCCTCATTTCGATATGTGTTACTTTCATTTTTTCCATTGCATATAGTTTCAATTTATCAAGTAATACATCCTGTTTGTTGTTTATTTTAGTTAACAAACACAGAACTATAGAGAGTTGAAAATAAAAATTTTCTTTCGCTTGTTCTCCCATTTCCCAATCCATGAAATATTTAATACAGCTTATTTTATATTACTCTAGCATTTTAAAAATTGCATCATCGTATGCATATTGATAAGATTATAAGATATTATGTATTTCTTAAGCAATAATATACATATTCATGCATAATGAGGTATAATCCATAAATAAAAGCATATGCATATACTTGCTTTTAACATAAAGGTATTATATAATGCATAGCGATCTATGACTTTTCGCTCTAAATTAATAATATGTTAGCATCATCTTTCCATTTTAATATATGCTAGTTAGTCTTATATCTTATTAGCTGTATAATAACCCATTTTTGGATGTACTCAATATATGTAAATGGTGGCGTTATGGGTTAAATTGGGTTTCCTCCCAAAATTTATTGAAATCCTAACCCCCAGCACCTCAGAATGTGACCTTATATAGTCATTGCGTGTGTAATTAGTTAAGATGAGGTCATACTAGGGTAGAGTAGGCTCTTATTCCAATATGGTCAGTGTGCTTAGTAAAAGAGGAAAGGTGATGTGAAGACAAACACACAGTGAGACCACCATGTGACAAGGGAGGCAAAAATTAAATTGCTCCAGCTGCAAATTAAGAATGCTGAGGACGGCAGTCACTACTATAGTCAAAAGTAAGGTAGGGTATATTTTTAAGTAACTGAAAGAATGGAATTAGAATTTTCCTAACACAAAGAAACAATAAACGCTTGAGGTGATGGATTTCACAATTACCCTGATTTGATTATTACACATTATATGCCTGTATCAAAACATCACATGCACCTTATAAATGTACACACTACATGTACCCATAAAAAGTGAAAATTAAAAAAAAAAAAAAACTGAAGAATGACAATCAGCATGAGAAATTAGGTAGAACCAGCCCTGTTCGTAACTTGATTTTGGACTTCTAGACTTCATAACTGTGAGACAATACATTTCTGTTGTTTTAAGCCACCCAGTTTGTGGTATTTAATTAACAACAGCCCTAGGAAACTAATGCAGATGGATGTTCAAAATTTATATTTTAATGCTTTTATGAAATCAGTAGTAAAGTCAGAAAGAATATTAAAATTATACCTAATATGAAACTACTGAATATGTTAATTGAAAACTCAACTGTGTAAAGGTTTAATTTTGAAATTCTGTAATTGCTCTTTGGAATATTTAAGATTCTGGGAAGAATGTATTTTTTAGCTCTTATTTCATTTTTTTTTTCAATTAAATTCACTCTTTATTGAACTGCTGCTATTAGCAGAAAACTGTGGAGGAGGAAATGTACAAAACATGACATCCCTGATGAAATACAGGAGATAAATAATTTACATAAACATCAAGCCCACATGGAATAATTGTAAGAGGACCTGTATAAATAAGTATAAATCGGTGAGGAAAGTTGGTTATTTTCATCAGCAAAACTTTCTAAAGAAGGATACATTTGAGGTAGAACCTAAAGAGTCAATAGGATGTCCAAAGGTAGATCTGAGGGAGGAATTTCTAAGAAATGCAATTATATGAACACAAATATGTAAGAAAGGCAGGAATATTGTATAAACAGTAAGTAGTCCCCCAGCTCTCTAGCAAAGGATATCAACCAAATTCAGAACACTAAAATGACAGAAGAATTTCAAAAGTGAGCTCTCATTTTGAATTTGAAATATTTGCATTCTATCTTTAATGATATGCAATTGAGAAGGTCTATGATTCCATAGCATCCACATATGACCATATAATCAGGTTAAGTGTAAATAGACATAATTTATTTGATAGGTTTGTCTTGCAAAACTATTTGCAAAAATGTTATAATGATTAGAAGCAAAAGAAGAGTGCATATGAAAATAGTTAATAAAATATTCAATATATGAATAAAAATATGATAAGTAAGCATAATTTGCTCAGAGCTTATCCAATATCTCAGCACTTGTATATATAGATTTTCTTAATTAAAAATATGTTAATAAAATATATAAACATGTGTCAAAAACTTCAATTTTCATAAGAAAACTTAGAAGAAACCATTTGAAAAACTTTGGGAAAATAAGATATTATTGAAAAAATTATTCAGAAAAATACCAATGGCACAGACTTAGCAAAAATTATTGCTAAAAACTGAATAAACTATGAAAATGTGCTGAGGATATTTAACTGATTATAGTCTCCATAGGTTGTTCTTTTCATTGGGTTTTAATTGATGTATAGTAAAATGTTCAAGTATTAGGTATAGAGCTTGATGACTTTCCTGGATGCATATACCCATATAACTACCAGCCAGATCAAAATATGTGTTAATAACACATCCATCATCTCATAAAATTTATTTATTCCTTTCTCTAGTCAATGGCAAGACAATTATTATTGATAGGTCCAAAACAAGTCATAGTAAGCTTGAGAAGATTAAATCATGCCAGGCGTCTTTTCCAATGTTAATGATCAGCATGCGATGAAACTAGAAATCAGCAACAGAAGGAAAACCAGACAATTCAAAAATATGTGTAAATTAAACAAAATCTTGAACAATGGGTGAGTCAAATAAGAAATTTCAAATAAGGGATGTTAGAAAATATCTTGAGACAAACAAAAATGAAAACACAACATGCTAAAACATGGGATGCAGCAAAAGCAGTTCTAAGAGGAAGTTTATAGCAATAAATGCCTACATTAAGAAAGAAGAGTGATCTCATATAAACAACCTAATTGCCCACCTCAAGGAACTGGAAAAATAAGAACAAACTAATCTCAAAGTTTGTAGAAGAAATAAAATAATAAAAATCAGAGAAGAAATAAAGGATAGAAAAATAATGGAAAAAAATCAACCAAACTAAGAATCTGGGTTTTAAAAAGATAAACAAAATTGGCAAACCTGTAGCTAGACCGACTGAGAAAAAAATAGAAGACTCAGATAAATAAAATCACAAATGAAAGGCAAGAACTGACAGTGAATGACAGAAAGAAAAAGGAATATAAGGGACTTTTATGAACAATTCTATACCAGCAAATTGCATAACTCATAACAATAGATAAATTGCTAGAAATATACAATTACGAACACTGAATCATAGAGAAATAGAAAATCTAATCTGAACCGACCAATATCAAGTAAGGCAACTGAATCAGTAATCAAACCTCCCAAAAAGAAAAGTCCAGGACAGATGACTTCGCCGGTGTATTCTGCCAACATTTAAACTAGAATAAACACCAACCCTTCTCAAACTCTTACAAACATTGGAGAGGGTGGAATATTCAATCCCATTTTAAGAAGACAGAATTATCCTGATGCTGAAGTCAGACAAAGACACTACAGGAAAGCAAATGTCCAAGCCATTATCCCTAATAAATATAAATGGAAATGTCCTCAACACAATACTAGCAAACTGAATTCAACAGCACATTTAAAGAATCCTACACTAAAACCAAGTGGAATTCATCACTGGCATGCATGTATAGTTCAACACCTGCAAAACAATTAATGAGATACAACACATTAACAGAATACAGAATAAAAATCACACGATTGCCTCAGATGCAGAGAAAGCAATTAACAAAATTCATCACAACTTCATGATAAAAACCCTCAACAAATTAGGAGTACCATATTATAAGTCTTAGAAGCAAATTTAGTAAAGTTGCAGTATACAAAATAAACATGCAAAAATCAGTTGTGTGTTTGTATATTAAAACAAAATATTTAAAAGGAAATTAAGAAACAATTCATTTACAATAACATCAAACAGAATAAAATACTTAGGAATAAACTTAACTAAGGAGATGAACAATATAAACTAAAAACTACAATACGTTAATGAAAAGTTAAAGAAGCTGCAAATTAGTGGAAAGGCATCCAGTGTGCATTGATGTGAAGATTTAATATAGTTAAAATATTTATATTACCCTACTTAATCCACAGATTCTATATAATACTCATGAAAATCTTAATGATATTTTTTACAGAAATAAAAATAATTCTTTAATTTATATGGAACCACAAAAACCTTGAATAACCAACCTTATGAAAGAACCAAGTTGGAAGTAATCACACTTACTGATTTTTGAAATATATTACGAAGCTACATTAATTAAAGCAGTATAGCACTGGAATAAAAACAGACATATAGACTAATGGGACAAAATAGAGCATTCAGAAATAAACCCATCCATGTATAATTAACTGTGCGCCAATTATACAGAATGGAGAAAGGATAGTTTTTTCAACAAATAGTGATGGGAAAACTAGATATCCACATAAAAAATAATAAAATTGGTCCTTTTCTTACTCCATACATAAAAATCAACTCAAAATGGATTAAAGACTTAAATGTAGGCCTTGAAACTATAAAACCCCTAGAAGAAAACATAGAGGGAAATCTTCCTTGGAATAAGCAATGATTTCTTGGATATAACACCAAAAGCAAGAAGAGACAAATGGGACTACATCAAACTAAAAGCTTGTGCAAAGCAAAGGAAGCAATCAATAGAGTGAAAGGGCAACCTATGGAATGGGAGAATTTATTTGCAAACCACATGCATAATAATGATTTAACATTCAAAATATATAGGGAACTCATGCAACTAAGTAGTGAATAACCCCTCTCTTTTTTTCCACATGGAGCTGTGTTTCCACAAGTAGAATCCTGTTTTATGAAAATTTTACAGATAGTGTTATTTGGGAGACCCAACAAACACAAAATTCCCAGTTTTGGAAAGGAGAAAATAAAAACATATAAAAGGTAGTACTTCTATCCATGATCTCTGAAGAAATTAGAATCCATAGTTTCTGAGATTTCAGTTTATTGCTAATCCATGGTGTGGCTTATATCTGGTATGAGTGAATCACACCTATGTAGCTTCTAAAAGCTGCAAATGAAACTTCTCATTATTAAAATGAAAAATACAAATGCATTTTTATTTTCTAGACTAGAAAGCATCAGATTTGACAATGCTTTCCCTACAGGAAAGTTACTATCCCTGATGTACTGCTGCCATTGCTATTGTATATGTATGGGTACGTGTGTGAGGTGTGTGAATGAGTTTTTTTTTTTTTTTTTTTTTTTTCGGAGACAGAGTCTCACAGTGTCTCCAGGCTAGAGTGCCGTGGCATCAGCCTAGCTCACAGTAACCTCAAACTCCTGGGCTCAAGTGATCCTTCTGCCTCAGTCTCCTGAGTAGCTGGGACTACAGGCATGAGCCACCATGCCCGGCTAATTTTTTCTATATATTTTTAGTTGTCCAGCTAATTTCTTTCTATTTTTTTCAGTAGGGACGGGGTCCCGCTCTTGCTCAGGCTGGTCTCGAACTCCTGAGCTCAAACAATCCACCCTCCTCATCCTCCCAGAGTGCTAGGATTACAGGTGTGAGCCACCATGCCCAGCTGAATGACTTTAATTTAATTAGAGACTAAAGTAGTTTCAAAATATGCACAAATGAATAATAATTTGTCATTGATTTTTACCCACATTAATTAGTAATGGTACACGCTGACAAATTATTTTTACTTTTCATTGCATGAACAATGTGGACATTGAATGAAAGAATTGAAAAAATTATTACATAACCTCTGTATTATTTATATATTTGAAAAAAAGATACTTGATATTTAATGTTCAGTTTGTTTAAATATTAAATGGAATTTTTCTGATAAATGAAACAAAAACTAAAATAGTGAATCTCTAGTTCACGGAAGTGTCTAACAAGACAATATCACAAATAACACTTTTCATCAATATGATGATCGCTAAGATTGTTTTTCAAATAGCACAGTTTATTTTTTAATTTCTCTTAAAATATAATCAGATCACATGAAAAACAATGTTTATCATTTAGGAAACGTCCTACACTGTGACTAGTAAAATGAAAGGAGCGACTTAGCTTTTAACAGAGTAGTTGGTAATGTACTCTGGTCTTTATTTGTCCTTGGTCAAGACAAGAATACTAAAGATGTGAAAGATAGATCCTTTTGTACTTTAGTGTTTCTGAAGGGTTCTTTAAAGAATTCTTTCATTGTAATCATCATTTCAGCAGCATGAGATTTTCTTTTGTATTGTTGTAAGCTGAAGCATTTTCTGGCATTTTCATTCTTGAAGGATACTAGAGTCAATAATTTGTTATTTCTCCTTTGAATTGGGCAGCATCATCTCAGTTTACATGGAGAACCCGAAATAGAAAAACTATAAAGTGAATAAATATTTATATTTGTCATTTAAATTATATATCTTCCTAATTTTGTACATATTCTTGATATTCTCTTTGAAATATTATATTTCTTAGATCATAAATCCCTTAATAAGACTACAGTTTTTCCACTCATTACTTAATCAATAATGATTATTAAATACCCACTGTTTCTCAGCGCTGAGATATGTTAGAAAGAGGGTATAACATATATAATTTAATTATAATAAATTAACCACTTGATAAATGTAAGGCACCCTATAGTCAATACTATGAATATGTGAGTCCTGTTAAGAACACCATTTAGGAGAGTGTTACCCACTGGCCTGGGGGAATTGCTGTTCATTTTCCATTCAGTTAAGAGTGAAAAAGCAGCAACTATAAGTTCCCAAAGGATTTCTGCATTACAATTGAACAACATGAGTATATTCTCACCCAAACTTCCTTAAAGAAAACCTTCTCAATTCTGAAAATTGTCTTCTGTTGAAACTGTAGGGGGGAAGTATGACTCTGCAAGACTTAGAAAAATTGCTAAAAATTTAATCTAAGAATTTCTGAAATTCATATCTAATTTATTCCATAAAGGTTCTTTTATTTTTTAGACAATTTGTATAAACATTTTTCTTAAAATTAAAAATATTAAGTATAAATTTTGATATTTGAAGTAGTAGTTATATGATAGTTACATGTTAAGCCCGTGAATAAAAATGTGTAATGTATCCAATCACTAATAGAATCAAGACCAGTGTTTGCAGTCTTGATGTCAGAGCACAAGACAATCTGACATGATATAGCTGTCCTATATCATTTTTCTTCATTTCCTGGTGTTTTCCACCTAGACTAATCTAACAAAACTGAAATATTGAAACTTACCCTTAAGTTTGGTCATACCAGTTTTCTTTTGTTACCTCAATTATCATCACCAAATTTTATGACTAATTAGTATAATCTATTAAATTTTAAAATAATACAGTCAGACCTTTGTATCTGCTGGTTCTGCATCCAGGGATTCAACTAATTGTGGACTGAAAATATCTGAAAAAGAGAAAATCAAGGTGGTCAACTAGAGACACAGCATGTTGGAATCTCTAGTTGGAATCCAGGCAGAAGTGTTGAGGGTTGGACTGAGGAGAGCAGTGAATGATTACTGCTCAGAAGTGGACCACAGGGACAGACACCAATGGAGTCCAGGAATACCACCAAGAAGAACTGTGAAGCTGAGAGAGAGGAGGATAGAAAAGAGAAATCGACAGCAAGAACCAAATCCGGGGAGTTCTGGAGCCCAGTGAATGGTTGAGGGGTCTTCCCCCTCCCACCCAGGTACCTCAGACCAGCAACATGACACAGGGCTCTCATCCCTTGGAGGAGTGCCACAAGTGACCAGAGAGTAGGCGTCCCTGCATCTGGACGCCTCCTCCTCTGCACCTTCTCTCCTGGCATCCAAGAAAGTAATTTTTGCTCAAGATGGCTTATATGTGGCCACACCTTCCCCATATCAATTGCCAAAGTGCTTTGTACTGAGAGACTTGGCTCCCCACAACTGGGAAACATTTGCAGCTAAACCAGTCTCAGAGATCGTAGCAGTAGCAGTGATGGCTAGGAGAGGAGGGCGGGACCCGGTGCTGCCCAACACGAGAGTGGTACAGAGAGACAACAGCCCCTCCCCCAACCATAGCAGCCACTAGAGTTTTTTGTGCTGACCTGCTTTCAGTGTGTTACTGTCCTAGCTGATGGAATAGCTACAGTTTGTGATCTTCCTGTCCACAGGCATTTAGCACATTCACCTACTGATGGCTCAGACAATGGGGTGGGGAGATGTTGGGGAGATGTCCTGGTTCCAGGGTGGGGAGGGCAAGAGAGATCCATTACCCATTGGAAGGATATGGAGGAACACAGGAGAACAGGGGCTCTAAGTGCACTCCAACTCCCATCCCTCTGCCCCCCACTGGAGAAACGCCATGCTGGAGGAGGCTGTGGCACTGAGACTGAATTTGCATAAACCTGGTTCCCATGGCAACTGAATGCCAGGGTCACAGGCTGAATTGGAGCAGCTGCTTCCCCCTACCAATCACCTCAATAGGAAATGCAGCTTGATCCAAGAGTTTCTTGAGCTGCCACTACTCCCCGGTGGGAGTGTCCCCCTGGTGGAGATCTCTACAGATAGAGAGGCCCACCTGCCTTGCCTTGGGGTCTAGTGGCAGAAAAGGGAAGCACAATTGGTAAATCCTCCCATCTACGAGCGTCACACAGAGATGCATGCCAGTGAGTCAGGCACACGAACTATGAAGCAGCTCAAGAGCCCATCTTGGGCAGAGAGGGAGCATATGTGGACCAGTAAGAGAGAAAAGTGCCCAGGCTTGTGGACAGAGATGGAAAAAGCCTGGCTAGGAACCTCAGCAATCATTAGGCCCCTCCCATCAAGAGCAGCCCTCCAGGCTTGGAGAGATAGCCCTCCAGGCTTAGAGAGATAGCACTAAACTCCGTATCCGTGGCTCCCCCTACTGAACAGATAAGCAAACTCTGAGCCCTATAAAGGCTCAGTAAAGCCCCACACCCAGGCTCTTGCAGACCATCTATGATCTATCTTGCTCCTCCTCCCACCTTAAGGGGGAGCAGTGTCCAAGCAACCCCTGGGAGCTACAAGGCCCCTCCCAAAGCCTGGAGCATTTGTATACCCCATGGGTGACCAGGACCTACGACAGGCACAATAGATTACATTGGTAAATGGCTCCTCCATGCAAACTACAACCAACGACAGCAGGAGCAACCCCACAGATATACATAGTTTCTTCCATCTCAAGCTGTTCGGGAGCAGTGGATTCTTACCCACAAGTACAATCCACCAGCTTAGAGCTTAAGCTGGGGTACCAAGCTCACTGCACTCCATTGGGAAAAGGCGAAGATAACAGGTTAGGGGTAACCCAAAACGTTCATCAAACCTGCTAAAACACTCCAGAGGCAATTCAGGACCAGTGCTCCTCTCCCCAGCACTGTCAGGGAATGATCCTTCTCAATTGAAATCTTGGAGACAGGGTCATAAACCAGCCATAACACCCCAATTCTCAACCAAGAGGCCAAATGAGAAGGAATCAGTGAAAGAACTCTGGAAACATGAAAAATCAGAGGAAAAAGATACCCCTAAAAGAAATCAATAGCTCCTTAGCAATGAATACCAATATGAATGAAATGGTTTAAATGACAGATGAAGAATTTTGAATATGGATTATAAGAAAGCTCAATGAAATATGAGAAAAAATAGAAATCCAATGCACACACAAAAAAATAAAAACCCACAAAAACAATGCAGGAAATGCATGAAAAATTCTCTAAAGAAATTGAAATATTAAAGAAAAAACAAACAGAAAATCTGGAAATGAAAAATGCATTCAAGGAATTACAAAACACAGTGGAAAGCCTTAAGAATAGGCTCGATCATGCAGAAGAAAGAATCTCAGAGCTTGAAGATAACACCTATAAGCTAAACAAATCAGTCGAACAGAAAGAACAGAGAAACAAGAGGCATGAATGAAGCATAAGAGAAGAGTCATAGGCATCCCTGAAGGTGAAGAAGAAAATATACAAGGGTTGGATAATGTACTTGAGGAAATAATTGAAGAAAATTTTCCTGGCCTTGCTATAAATCTAGATATCCAGGTACAAGCAGCACACAGGATTCCTGGGAGATTCAATGTGAAAAGGCAATCACCATGTCACATAGTTATTAGGCTGGCCAAAGCAAACATGTAAGAGGTACTCCTATGAACAGTAAGGCAAAAACAGCAGGTAACCTACAAAGGAAATCCTATCATACTAACTGCAGACTTCCCAACTGAAACCTGACAAGCCAGAAGGGACTGGAGACCCATCCTCACTCTTCTAAAACAGAATAATGGCTAGCCTAGAATTTTGTATCCTGAAAAACTGAGCTTCTCATATTAAGAAGAAATAAAGAGTTTCCCAGACAAGCAGTAGCTCAGGAAATTTGTGAAGACCAGAACTGCCCTGCAGGAAGTGCTAAGGCCTGAATTATACACTGAACAGTGCAATAGACAGCCACCAGTGTAAATCACCCAAAAGCAAAAGTTCAGAAGCCAGATTCCACAATGTCTCAAGGGGTAAAACAAAACAATAAAGGACTACCCAACACGATGAACAGAAATCCACCCCAAATATCAATTTGCTCAATAAATATGAATAATTTGAAATGATCAGTGAAGAGACGTAGACTGGCTAAATGCATAAAAACATAGAAGCAAAGTCTCTGCTGTCTCAAGGAAACACATTTAACCCAAAAGGACTCATTCAGACTCAAGATGAAGAGATAGAAAACAATATTCCATGCAAATGGTAACCCAAAGAAAGCTGGTATAGCCATTCTCATATCAGACAACATAAACATTAAATCAACAAAAGTCAAAAAAGACAAAGACAGTCACTATAAAATGGTGAAGGGAACAAATCAACAAGAAGACATAGCAATGCTAAGTATGCATCTAACACAGGAGTGCCCAGATACAAAAATGAAATCCTACTTGATGTAAACAAAATGATAAACAGCAATGCCATAATAGCCAGGGACTTCAACACCCCTCTGAAAGAACTGGGTCGGTGCTTCAAACAGAAAATAAGCAAAGACACAATAGACTTAAACAGAACTCTAGAACAAATGGGCCTAACAGACATCTATGAACATTCCACATGAATAATACAATACACGTTCTTCTCTCCAGTTCATGAAACTACCCCTAAATTGTCCACATCCTAGGCCACAAAACATACCTCAACAAATTAAAAAAAAAATCAAAATTATGTCACATATCTTCTCTGACCACAGTGGAATAAAATTAGAAATGAAGTCCAACAGAAATGCTCATCTCTACAAAAAGTCATGGAAATTAAACAACCTATTGCTGAATGATTGTTAGGTCAAGAAGGAAACACAGATGGAAATCAAAAGTTCTTTTAACTAAATGATAATGAGGATGCAAGCTGTCAAAATCAATGGGATACAGCAAAAACAGTACCGAGAGGAAAACTCATAGCCTTAAAATCCCACCTCCAAAAGACAAAATATCACAAATCAACAATCTAATGACCTCTCAAGGAACTGGAAAAGGAAGAGCAATCAATTCCTGAACCCAGCAGGAAAAAATAACCAAGAGCAGAGTGGAGCTGGATGAAATCAGGAACAAAAGAACCATACAGAAAATTAATGAAACAAAAAGTTGGTCCTTTGAAAAGATAAAATTGACAGGCCTCTTACTAGATTGAATAGAAGTGGAAAGGAAAGGACTTTAATAAGCTCAATTAGAAAGGAAAAAGGAGAAGTTACAACTGATATCATGAAAATACAAAACATCATATTTGAATGCTATAAAAATCTCTATGCCCTGAAATATGAAAACATGGAGGAATGGCTGATAAAAACTCTTAAAAAAATAGGCATAGATGGGACATATGTTAAAATTATTAAAGCAATATGATAAACCCACAGACAATATCATACTGAATGAGGAAAAATTGAAATCATTCCCACTTAGAACTGGAACCAGAGAAGGTTACCCACTATCTCCACTTCTATTCAACATAGTGCTGGAAGTCCTTGCCAGAGCAATCAGATAAGAGAGGGGAATTAAGGGTGTGCAAAAAGGGGTAGAAGAGGTCCAACTCTCTCTCTTTGTTGATGACATGATATTATGTCTAGAAAATCCTGAGGATTCAACCAAGAGACTCCTGGAATTGATAAATGAATTCAGTAAAGTCTCAGGATACAAAATCAATGCACACAAATCAGTGGCATTCATATACACCAATAACAGTCACGCCAAAAATGAAATCAAAGACACAACACCTTTCACAACACCATCAAAGAAAATTAACTATTTAGGAATATATTTAACAAAGGGGGTGAGAGATCTATTTAGGGAGAACAGGAAGCACTGAGAAAAGAAATTGTAGAAGATGTAACAGATGGAAAACACTACCATGCTCATGGATTGGCAGAATCAGTATTGTTATAATGTCCATACTACCTAAAGCGATCTACAGAACTAATGAGATCCCTATCAAAATACCATCATCATTCCTTACAGATCTAGAAAAAATGATCCTAAGTTTCGCATGGAACCAGAGAAGACCTCCTATAGCCAAAGCAATCTTAAGCAAAAAGAACAAATTTGGAGGCATCATTCTACCAGACTTCAAGCTTTATTACAAGGATATAGGAACCTAAACAGCCTGATACTGGCACAAGAACAGAAATACGGACCTTTGGAACAGGACTGAGAACCCAGATTAAAAAAAAAAATCCTCATATTGTCATCTAATCTTTGTCAAAGCCAACAAAAATATACATTGGGGGAAAGAATCTCTATTCAATAAATGGTGCTGGGAAAACTGGATAACCACATGCAGAAGATTGAAACTGGATGCCCACCTCTTACCTCTCACAAAAATCAACTCATGATAGATAACAGACTTAAACCTGAGGCATGAAACCTTAAGAATTCTAGAAGAATATGTTGGGAAAGCTCTTACAGGCATCGGCCTAGGCAAAGAATTTATGAAGAAGACCCCTCAAACAATCACAGCGGCAACATAAATAAATAAATGGGACCTGATAAAATTAAAAAGTTTCTGCACAGCCGAGGAAACTATCATTAGAGTGAATAGACAACCTACAGAATGGGAGAAAATGTTTTCATTTTACGCATCAGATAAAGGGCTGATAACAAGAACCAATATAAAACTTAAGACAATTAACAAGGAAAAATCAAACAACCCCATCAAAAATCGGCAAAGGACATGAACGGAAACTTTTCAAAAGAAGACAGAATAATGGCCAGCAAACATGTAAAAAAAAGTTCAACATTTCTAATCACTAGGGAAACGCAAATCAAAACCACAATGTGATATCACTTAACTCCAGTGAAAATGGCCTTTATCAAAAACTTCCCAAGAAACAAATGCTGGTGTGGATGTGGAGAGATTGGAACACTCTTATACTGCTGTTGGGACTACAAATTAGTACAACCCCTGTGGAAAGTAAATTGGAGATATTTCAAAGAGCTAAAAATAGAAATACCATTTGATCCAGCAGTCCCACTACTGGGCATCTACTGAAAGGAAAAAAAGACATTGTATAATAAAGACATCCGCACTCGAATTTTTGTGGCAGCACAATTCAATAAATGAGTGGATTAATAAAATGTGTATATGTATACCATGGAATGTTACTCAACTACAAAATCAATGGTGAACTAGCACCTCTTATATTTTCCTTGATAGAGTTTGAGCCCATCCTTCAAAGTGAGGTATCACAAGAATGGAAAAACAAGCACCACATGTACTCACTATCAAGCTGGTACTAATCGATCAACACTAAGGTGCTCACATGGTAGTAAGATTCACTGGGTGCCATCAGGGGGGAGGGGGTTGGAGGGGGTGGGTAGACTCACAACAAATGGGTGCAAAGCACATTATATGGGGGAAGGGTGCACTTGTAGCCCTGGCTTGGGTGAGGCTAAGGTAATATATGTAACCAAAATGTTTGTATTCCCATAATATTCTTCAATTAAAAAATAAATAAATAAATAAATAAAATATATGCAACCCTGAAAAAAAGTAAAGTTAACCACAATCTGTTTTCTAATTCAAACAATACAAAGTTTTTTAATATTTTGACTCTCATAATCTCCCTCCTGTGTGTTTATTTCTTTGGTATTTTAGTTCAAAACTTTTAAACTCAAAAGATTAATTCTCAATTCAGTTATCATTTATGTTTAACTTTAGGTTTATCATTTGATAACTATTCCTTCTTGCAATCCAAGCTTTCCATTTGAATTTTCTTTTGCTTTTAATTGTCTTACAATTTATATTAATTAAAGTCAGTATAGTAAAACAGTTTTTGTTTGTTTAAAACTATATTTTTCCCTCTCCACAATTCAACTGAGATAATATTTCATTATATTGAAGCTATAGCCGATGTTTTCTAACTTCCATTATTATTCCTTAGAAGCTATGGGGAACAGAGTCTATGCTGAGCTAGAGTTATCACCATCTTTTGGAGATATTGCCTGGTCTCCTTGTATAATCTATAATACTTGAGTGTGGGCAAGATATGTGACTTGCTTCAAATTAAAACGATTTGATAAAAGTTTCCACCTCCATGGTCATGTTACATACAACTGTAATCTCAGATTTGAGATCTGACTCTTTCCATCTCTGGCTTTGAACCAAAACACAAGTTATAATGATGCTGTATGTTGACCTCTTGATAAGAACTTAAGATAGCCTTTGGCTAATAATGTACAATTAGATATTGAGGATGTCAGTATGGAAGGCTGCATGGAACTTAATGCTGCCAAGAATCCATTTGAGCTTGGAAGATCAAGGAACTTGAGATCCTTCTCAAGTTGTACTTTCAGATAAATACACAGACCTTGTCTTATGGATGGCACCTTTCCTGTTGCTTTGAAGAGGACCAAGCTAAACAAAATCTGGACTTCTGGTCCACACAAACTGTGAGATCATAAATACATGTTATTTTCTGCTGGTAAGCTTATCATAGTTTTCTTATGAAATAATACATGTTATAGACATTTGTATAATAATACCTGAAAGTAGGGTTTCATGGTAACAAATATCTAATTTTGTGAAAGTGGCTTTAAAATGGGGCAACGTACTGAGGCTGAACAAATTATGATGATATAAAATAGAAAGTCTAATTTGCCCTGAACAGGTTATTTTTAGAAATATGGACTTGAAGGATGTAAAAAATAGTGAGGAACATATTAAAACTGGAAGAAGGGTAATTAGTTTTATGTGGTGGCAGAAAAGTTACCACAAGTGCTGCCAACAGTTAAGTGGAAAGCTGAAAAAGTAAGTGATAAATATGGTTTGTAGCTAAGGAGATTTTCAGACAAGGTGTTAAACTGCTGCTTGGTTTCTTCATATTGCTTACAATGAAATATAATAGAAGAGAGATAATCTGAGGAATGAACTGTTAACAAAAAGAAAGCATGTCTTAATTCATAGCCTCTTCAAATTAGCAGGAGCTCAAAAATTATTTGAGAAAATTATTTCAACATAGAATCTACCAACTAGGTTGAAAGATTCAGAGAGAGTACAAAATTATGAGAAGTATAATATTTTGATGCCCAAAATTCTATTGATAGGCAGCAGGCTGATAAAATTACTTAGCTGCAAACATGTTGCATTTCATTAAATAGGAAAAATGACTCGGAGGGCATAAACCAGAGTCTAGAAGGCAGAGCTAAAAACCAGTGAAAATTATTCCTGGGCTTTAAAGCCTATTGAAAGAATTCCTAGCATTTGCCAAACTGGATTTCAGAACTTCTCTAGACCAGTGGTCACTTCCTACCTCCAAATTTTTCCCATTTTGAATAAGAATTTTAATAGTTGTCAACCTACACCGATCTTACCATTGTATATTGGATTGTGTATTTGGGTGGAAGGGTGGTAGACTGCAGTAGGTACATTCTAAGTTGGGTCTCAGTTATCCTGACAACCTTATATGAAGTCCTCCTCGTGAGCGTGGGTAAGACCTATAGCTTGGTTTCTAACCAATGCAATATTAACTTTTTTATGTTTTTCTTTCTTTCCAAATCACAAATTCACACTCGAGTTGAGTCATATTTGTTGCCAAATCTAACTAATATTTTCTAACTTTTTTTTCTTCAAGAAGTATTATTTTCAAACCAACTTGATAATTTTTAATCTCATGATTGTTACTTACGAATTCCTCCCAATATTTTCTTTTGCCAAACACATTAAATAAAAGTATTTCATATTTTTACTTCCCTGGTCTGGAGTCATAGTGGTAATGATTAGCTTGTTTATCATCTATTCTTGCTCTTGCTTATGCTGCCCTATTACTTTATATTTTTGAGGTCCCACTTCTTGGAAAGTTATGTGTAGGTTTTATTGAGGCCTGAGTTGTAATTGGGTTCCTATGCAGGAGACATGTGATTGCTGCTGGCAGATGCTTGCAGATAATATAATTCCCATTATTACATAAAAATATATTCATAATTTAAAAATTTAATGACAAGTATGGGGCATGTATTAGGACTGAGAACTTGCCTGGGGGCTTGCTTGTGTTTATTAAATCTCTTAGGAGACTTTCCTGTCCATTTAGCAATATTTTCCAAGCAAGGTATTTTCCCAGAAATCTCTGCAGCAGTCGAAAAAAGTATTCATATTTTATACTTAATGCTCTGAGTCATAAAATACTCATTTTTTTCAGGAGGGAGAGGGAAGCTGGGGTCTTGTAACATAGGTAGATGGTTCTGTGCCAATTTTCCCAGAGGCCATGAAAAAGAAACTAGAATTTATTTACTTCATCAAATGTTTTCAAGGTAAATGCAAGTTTCTGTCTATACTTCCTTCTCTGGATTCCACTTTCACTTGCTGTTTGGCCTCAGCATATGAACAATTAAATAAGTGTTTAAACATTTAAGCAAGTATTTTATGTTTTCAGAGAATGGGTCGATCAGGGTAATTAATCAGACATCCTGATAAAAACAGAATCTCCTAACTCTTCCTATCTGTATTCAAATTTCACATTCTTCATGAAGTCCCAGGTTCTTTTAGTCTTTCTAAAATTCTTTATAGAACTTACAATCTAAAACATGGCTCTGGACTGAATTGTGCCCACTAAAATTCAAAAACCTGAACATTACTATATTTGGAGATAGAGTCTATAAGAAAGTAAATAAGGTTGAATGAAGTCATAAAGATGGGCCTCATATTGTACATTAACATAATTAGCACCTTTATGGACTGAATACCTGTGTTTCCTCAAAATATATGTGTTAAAATCTTCACCTATAAAACTGGATTAGGAGATGGGGCCTTTGGGAAAACATTAGGTCATGAGTGTAGAGTCCCATGAATGAGGTTAGTGCCTTTCTGAAAGAGACACCAGAAACTCTCTTCCCCTTTTCTACCACGTGAAGACCCAGCCAGAGGTTGGCAATCTTCAACATGGAAGAAGATCCTCGCCAGAATATGACTATATTGGCACCCTGATCTTAAATGTTCAGCCTCCAGATCTGTGAGAAATAAATATCTGCTATTTATATGCCACCTAGTCTATGGTACTTTGTTATAGCAGCACAACTTAATAATACAATGTCCTTGTAAAAAGAGAAACTGGAAAGCTTGCTCTTATTTCTCTCTCCACCAAGACAAACAGAGACAGCAGCCTTCTGCAAGCCAGGAAGACAGCTCTCACCTCAAACTGAAATCAGCTGGCACCTCAAATTTAGACTTTCCAGCCTCTAGAACTGTAAGAAATAAATTTCTGTTGTTTCACCCACCCAGTCTATGATATTTTATTATGACAGCCCGAGCAGATTAACACAGATTTTATTTCCAGGAAGTGTGATGCTGCTGCAACAAATACCTAAACATACAGAAGCCACTTTGAAGCTGGTTAATGAGTTGAAGCTGGAAGAGTTTTGAGGTATATGTTAGAAATGTGAATGTTAGGGCTCAGATGGAAATGTGCTGAGGGATCAGATGGAAATGAGTAACATCTTGTGTGATACTGGAGGAAAGGCATTCTTTGTTACAAAGTGGTAAAGAACTTAGCTGAACAGCGTTCCAGTATATTGGCAAAGGTAGAACTTGCTAGTCATGACTTTGGATTTGGGTGAAGAAGATTTCTAAGCAAAGTGTTGGAAGAGCAGTTTGGTTCCTCTTGCCTGCTTTTAGTAAAATGTGAAAGGAGGGAGATAAATGTAAGGATAATTATTAAGAAAACAGGAACCAGAATTTGAAGATTTCAATTTGAAAATTCCCATCTTCATTGTGCAAAACATTCAGGAAGCTTGCTCTGAAGAAACCACTAAAGGTGTGCTGAACGATAAAAATATCGTTAGTGCAATTCCTGGACATACCCGGCCATCTCAGCAGATGCCAGGAATAGAGATAGAGTTTTACCAGCAAAGACACTACAAGTTTGAACTTAAGGGGACCAAGAACATGAGACAGGATGAAGAGAAGCTGTTAGACTTCTTGGATTCTCCAGGGCTGGACCATAGATCTATTTGGTGAAAATGTGCACTATTCTTTAAGGAAAGGGAAGAATGTTCCTGAAGGTGACACAGAGAGCAGGAAGCCAGCTTAGCTTCTAGCTTTTTCAGATACAAAGATTAATGAATGATCCTGTTCTACTAGTTAATATATGTTTTTAAGTATTCTTTAGAGGAGCTACTTTTCCGTATACCAAGGAACCATGAATATTGTTTTCCATGCAATTTGATAATGTTTGATAACTATTTATTAGAATGAAAGAAATCTTTACAATAGGAATATTACTTTCTCCTTCCTACCATTAGTATTATTAATAAACTTTAAATTTTGTTAGGCATAGCTAAATTTAGTGACCATATGAATCCGAATGGGGGTTCAATTAATGTAAAAATTTCTGCTTCTCCCTAGAACAAACTTAGAGTAATATAAGTGACATTATTCTGATGACCACATACCCTATTCTCGTAATGACAATAGACTGAGATAAAATAGGCCATAGAATGTATTCACATAAGCAAAATGTTTCTTACCCTAAATATATTACTGATTAAAAATTATGTTCATATTATGTCTGAATTTCAACAGAAAAACATTGATTTTTTTTTCTGTTGGAAAATTATATGCAATGGAATCAAGGGTGGTAGAAACTACCAAATGTCTCAAAACATTTTCCAAGATCAGAGTTGAGTGTGATTGAATTGATTAAATCATATGCCTTGAAAGATGATACAGTACAAACATCTATTAATTTTTCCAGTTGGTTTTTAAGAAAAGATAAATTTGAAAAATATGTAATTCATTCAAGAAAAAAAGATATATGAATATAGCAAAACAGGAAAAACAGATGAAAACCTATAACTTTTGTAAATATGTATATCCTAAGGACAATAAAAAGATATGCTATCTGTAAACTTATAGTGAAAATCTGCATGTCCCCTGTGATGTACTTACACACTTATGGTTAAACTAATTTTAAAAATTTTTAATTAAAAAACTACATTTTTAGAGCCGTCTTGGGTTCACAGCCAAATTAATCAAAAATACAGAGTTCACATACGTATGCTTCCCCCACCTTTCCACTTTTCAACATCCTGCGCTACAGTGGTACATTTGTTACAACTGATGAACCCACATCCACACCTCATGATCACCCATCATATATAGTCTACATTAGGGATAACTCAATGCTTTATGTACTATGGGTTTGGACAAATGTATAATGATCTCTCTATATATTATATAGTGTGTCTATATACATATATATAAACACACACACACACACATAGAGAATTATCATACAGAATAATTTCACTGCCCTAAGAATTTTTTGTTCTCTGCCTTCACCCATTCCTACCCCAACCCCTGGCAGTCACTAATCTTTTTAATGTCTTCATGGTTTTGTCTTTTCCAGCATATCGTATATTTAGAGTCATATGGTATGCAGCATTTTCAGATTGGCTTATTTCTTTACTTAGTAATATCCATTTAAGGTTTCTCCATAGTTTTCCGTGGCTCAATAGCTTATTTCTTTTTAGTACCGAGTAATAGTTCATTGTCTGCATATACCACAGTTTATTGATCCATTCAGCACTGAAGGACATTTTGGCTGCTTCCATGTTTTGGTAATCACATGCTGCTATAAACATTCATGTGTAGGTTTTTGTACAGACATAAGTTTTCAACTTGTTTAAGTTCATACCAAGGAGTACAATGGCTGGATTGTATGGTAAGAGTGTGTTTACTTTTGTATGAAAATACCAAATGTCTTCCAAAGTATCTGTACCAATTTGCATTCCCAGTGAATGCAATGAATGAGAATTTTTGTGTCTCTTCTCCAGCATTTGTTTTTGTCAGTGTTTTGAGTGTTGGTCATTCTAATAGATGTATTGTGGTATTCTGCTGTTGTTTTAATTTGCATTGTATTTACCCATTGATATACCATGTGGAACATCTTTCCATATGCTTACTTGCCATCTATATATCTTCTTTGGTGAGATGTCTGTTCAGGTCTTTGCCCATTTTTAAATCAGGTTCAATTTCTTATTGTTGAGTTTTGATCATTCTGTGTATATTTTGAATCTCAGCCCTTTATCAGATTTGCCTTTGCAAATATATTCTCCCTGTTTGTGGCTTCTATTCTCATTCTCTTGTCATTGGGCATTACATTTTAATTTTTAATGAAGTCCAACTTATCAACTGTTTCTTTTATGGATTAGGCCTTTTGTGTTGTATCTAATAGACATCAGCATATCCAAGTTACGCAGGTTTTCTCCTATGTTATTTTATAGGAGTTTTATAGTTTTAGGCTTTAAATTTAGGTCTATGATCCATTTTGAGTTAATGTCAGGTCTGTGGAATGATTCATATTATGTTTCAACTTGAATGGGTTACAGGATGCCCATATAGTTGGTAAAGCATTATTTCTGGATGTTTCTATGATGTTGTTACTGGAACAGGTTAGCATTTGATATGTTAGACTCAGTAAAGATGATTGCCCTCACTGGTGTGAGTGGGCATCATTAAATCTATTGAGTGCCTGAACAGAACATAAAGGTGGAGGAAGGAAAAGTTTTCTATGCTTGACCTGGATGTTTATCTTCCCCTACCCTCAGAAATCTGTGTTCCTTGTTCTTGGGCCATTATACTGGAATTAGGATAACATTATTGACTACCCTGGTTCTCAGGTCTTCAGGTTTGGGCTAGAACTCCACCAACTTTTCTGGACATCCAGCTTGCAGATGACAAATTGTTGGACTTCTCAGTCTTCATAATAAAATGAGTCAATCCCCGATGATAAATTTATTTCTCTATATATTAATATATATGATATATCTTTTTGGTTCTCTTTCTCTGAAGAAATCTGACTATATATTCTGTGTGTTGATTCATTTTTTTTTTTTTTTGCATGTGATGTCCAGTTGTTCCAGCACCATTTGCTGAAAAGACTGTCTTTGCTCCACTGTATTTCCTTTGCTCCTTTGTCAAAGATCAGTTGATTATATTTGCATAGACATATTTCTGGGACCTCTATTGTGTTTCATTGATCAATTTTTCCATTCTCTGCCGATTCCACATGGTCTTGGTCACTGTAGCTTTACAGTAAGTTTTGAAGTAAGTTAGTATCAGTCCTCTGACTTTGCTCTTCTCCTTCAGTATTGAGTTGGCTATTCTGGATAATTTGGCTCTCCATATAAACTTTTGGATCAGTTTATTTATATCCACAAAATAACTGATTGAGAATTTGATTGAAATTGGGTTGAATCTATACATCAAATTGGGAAGACCTGACATCTTGATAATATTGAATTTCCCTATCCAGAACATGGAATACCTCTTCAATTACTTACTTCTTTGATATTTTTCATAAGCGTTTTAGAGTTTTCCTCATATAGATTTTGCACATATTTTGTTGTATTTGTATCTAAGTATTTCATTTTTGGGGGTTTCAATGTTTTTAAACAGTTATTAAAGTACTTTAAGTGTTTTAAAATTAATGATATGCTGCAAACACTCAGGAACTGGGAAGACAACCAAAGTATGAGTTCAAGATTCTTTTGGATCCAGTATGAAGCAGACATGGATAGAAATTCCTTGTATTCACTGGACTGAATGAGTTTCCTCCAGAATATTACCATCTAATCAGAGATTACTTATAATATTTTACAGCTTATGCTCTGGAATAAACTTCTCTGGGCTCACTTCTATGCTATGCCACTTACTAAACGTGTAACTTTGCAATGGTTAGACTGTCTGTGCCATAGTGTTCTCCTCTGTAAAATGAGAAAACAGTATCTACTCCATAAGGTTGTGGTGAGGATTAGATGGCATTATAATAGGAAACCTTAATAATAGTTTATGCCTCTGTAAGCACATGCTAGTACTTGTCTCAGCAGGTCTAGTGCTTCTGTAGTACGTTTCTATTGTTCTTATCATGGTTTCTATTCTGCTAAGTCAGGAATGTATGCCCATCCCTCAATATTTGCATTTTCAAGTCTACTAGTGAAGATAACCTTTACCAAATCTCTGTTTTTACTCTTGAACGCCAAGAGTCCATTCTCCAATGGCAGGTAAAATGCATTTAAAAATATAAATCAATTCAGGCTACATCTCTGCTGGAAAAAAATAAAAGTTTTCTGATATTTTTTAGAATAAAATTTACAAATTTTCAATAGCCTATAACATGTGGTCACAGTTAATTTTCACCTCTCCAGAGAACCTTTTTTTCAACTACTCTAAAACCAATCTCAACACCAACATTCTAACCACCATTTTAAACACATATTAATACATATATGCACACACACATGCACACATACACAGGCTCACCACCATGGCCACCACACAATTTGTCCATCTTACTAACCTATTATAGAGCATTTCTCAGTTTATTATTGTGTCATTTATTGTATATTTGTTTACTGGAGTATTCTTTCCATTCCCATTTAGGAAATAAGTTCCATGAAATTAGGAATTCTGGCTTTCTTGTCCATCAATCTATTATCCAACACAAAGCTTGACACATAGTATATAATATGTAAATGTTCATTAAATAAAATAATATAAGTAAGAACAATTCCTTATGGGCTGCATAATAATTTTGTTTCAAGAGACTCCGTATGACACTACAACTATGTTCATGAACTAGGATTGCCATTCATCTCTAATCATCCAAATATGGACCGATTTTAACTTTTCAAATCTTTCTCTGGTGGGGAACATGTGATAGATGGAGATAATCAGATGGATATGAGCTGGACAATGTAAAATTATTTTCTACCAAGTTTATACTTCTTTCTTACTTCTGTGATCCCCAGAGAGTATTTAGATTGCAATTACCTGTGACGTTTTATTTTTTTTTAAACTGATGTGTATATTCAGATATACAACATCAGAATTTTCTTAAGTATGGTCAATCACCTATGTTTTCACAGAGCTCTACAGATTATCATGCTTTGCACTGTGGGCTGTAAGTGGGCTAATGTTGGGTCCAAATAATAGTTGGCCTTTGAAACAAGCTGTAACAGCTCAGCCTTCTACTTATGTTAATCCATTGAATATGAAATGCTGAGACTCCCCAAAGCAATCAATTCAGAATAATCTATACTTCCCAATGGAGGTATCAAATCTGACTGAATTAAATGAGTTGGAAGTGCTGGGCAAAAGCCATTATTTATCTCCAAGGGAGTGAAGCAGGGCTACAAATAGACATGCCTTATCCCATCTATCATATGCACTATTTTGAAGTTATTATAAGAAAACTGTGGATTAATATTAGATTCTGTTCTCGGGTTTTTTGAAAACTTTTAAACTCATCAAATTACAATATCAAGAAAGACTTGTTATGTTTAATACCTGGAGACATTCACAAAAGACTTAGTGTTTTCTCATAATTATACCACTATTATTACCAACTATATAGCCATTCAAAGAAAATCAAAATCATTTTAGAAAATGCACTTTAAAAAGTTTCAGTGAGAATAAAATTATTATGGGATAACTATCAGAAAGCAGATTTGATAGGCTGCTCCCCCAATAACATCATAAGCATAGGTATAGGTAACCCCGTAGGCTGACTAGCTTATCTTATGCATCATGCATTTGGTAAAGCTGGCTAAGTATGGTCTCAATGTGGTATCTGATTACCCACTTTGGTTTTATTTGAAGAGACAGTTGAAGGGGATGTTTCAATCCCTAGTTTATTGATGTATATTTACAGATGCATTTATTCATTCATTCATTCAATATTTTATTGAGATATTTCCAGGGGAAATTACCAGGGGATATATCATAGAACAGCAACACCATAATCATCTCTTCTCAAGTATAGAAAGATAGATTAAACTAAATTAGCAAGTAAAAATATATATTAAGTTACAAAGTGATTAAGTGCTGTGAGAAAAAATAAAGTAAGCGGATATGATATGTTGGGGAGAGCAGTTTCAATTATTAGTTATTGGTCATGTAGAGTCTTAATAAGAGAGTGATATTTGAGGAAACATTTAAGGGACATTAAACATTGAGTAAGTGAGCCAGGTTGATAGTACATGAATGCTCCAGTGGTGGAGAAGATGGTGATGACAGATTTGATATTTATTTGGAAGAGTTTCCTGAATGATTGAATATAGGTTTTGAGAAAAGAAAAAAGATACTTAATCTCAATGATAATAACTAAGATTGAGAGAAGGTGAGAGAAACTGGTTTCAAGGAGAAGAATCAGAGTTTGGCTATGTTACACTGAAATGCCTTTTAGTCATTTGATTTGATATGTACAGATAAGAGGGGACTGAAGTAGAATTTGATTTGATAAGATGTGGAGATTTGAATTTCATAAATGTATTAGAATGCTTTAAACTATTTTATTTTCAATTACAGTTAAACCAAATATTTTAATGTGATTTATTAATAAAACACTTAGCTTTCTTTCCAATATTGAATTATTTATTTTAATCAATTTGTGAACATTTCACATATCCTAGTATTAAACATTTTGTAGATTTTAGCATAATCTCTTTAAACACAATTAATTATGTTTGCATCTACCTCAAATATTAACAAAATGTGTAAAATTTTCACTCCTTTCTTGCAAAAAACAAGAAAACTACCAAATTAATAAATTGCATATTAATGTTTACTTTTGAATACTCATTAACAGCTTAAAAACAGTTGCATTTATGGCATATTTATTTTTTTAAAGAAACTGTGCAAATCTCAGGAAGTATCTAATAATATTTCATGTAGAAATTATCTAAAAACAGTTTTATTTTTGCTGGTCACTCTGTCTTGGTAAAATAAATGATAAAGCTTGCTTGAAAGTTTATTCTTATGCCCATTATCTTTGTGCTAAACAAAATAAACTTTAAAAAGCAAAAGAAATATTTCACAAAACCATATTGGAATATTTCTATCAAAATCTACTAGAATATTCACAAGTGACCCAGTACTAAAATAAATTATGACGGTTAAGTAAATAGTATTATATTTTCTTGATGCCAACATATCTATAACATCAGACTGTACATAACAATTTGAATTGGCTGTGCTTTTCTTGTTTAGTGTAACTTAGTCACTAAAATGTTGGACCAAATCAATTATGGTATACTAACAGTTATGTACTAAACCATATCACATAGCTAACACTGTACTCAATTTATAAATAGTTAGGTATTATTATCTTTCTTTGTAAATAAAGATATTAAGGTGTCTTAGTTTGGGTCTGCTGCTATAACAAAATGCCTTAGACTGGGTAATTTATAAACAATGAAATTTATTTCTTACATCTCTGGAAACTTGGAAGTCCATGATCAAGCTACCATCAGATTTGACATCTGGAGAGGGCTTTCCATTTCATAGATGGCTCCTTCTAGCTGTGTCCTCAAATAGTGGAAGCGGGTAGCTAGCTCTCTGGGTTCTCATTTATAAGGGCATTAATTCCATTCATGAGGGCTCCACTGTTATGACCTAGTCATTTCCCAAAAGTCCCACCTCTTTATTCCTTCACCTTGGGGTTTAGCTTTCAACATATCAATTTGGGGGGCATACCAACATCTGGACTATAGCATAAGGCCTGGAGAAACATAGACAATACCCAAAAGAATCCAGGTAGTGAATGACAGAAACAGACTGAAACCCAGATTGTGCTGTGTCCAAAGCTGTGATCTTACTCATTTTATATATACATATATATATATATACATATACACATATATATAAATATATATATAATTTTATTTTTTATTTATATATAATATTAATTGATTGGGGGGTACAAATTTTTTATTACATGGATGAATTGCATAGTGATGAAGCCTAAGACTTCATTATTCTTTCACCTGAATAAGTGTACCTTGTACTCAATAGCTAATTTTTCATCCTACACCCCCTCCCAACCTCCCCCTTCTGAGTTTCCAATGTCCATTATGTCACTCCGTATGATCCATAGCTTAGCTCCCACTTGTCAGGGAGAAGACATAGAATTTGGTTTTCTGTCCTTGGTTACTTCACTTAGAATAATGCCTCTAGTTCCATCTAATTTGCTGCAAAAGATATTATTTAATTATTTTTCGTGGTTCAGTAGTATTCCACGCTGTGTTTGTGTTTGTGTGTGCATGCATGTGTGTGCATGTGTGTGTGTGTGTGTGTGTGTGCATCCACCATATTTTCTTTATCCATTCATCAGTTGATGGGCATTTAAGTTGTTTCCATAAGTTTGCAACTGTGACTTTTTCTGCAAAAAAACATATGGGTGCAGGTGTCTATTTTACAAAATGACTTCTTTTCCTTTGAGTAGATGCCTGGTAGTGAGATTGCTGGATCAAATGATAGATTCACATCTAGTTTCTGGAGAAATCTCTGTACTGTTTTCCATAGAGGTTATACTAATTTACATTCCCACCAACAGTGTATTTAAGTGATCCCTTTTCATCACATTCACACCCACATCTATTTTTTTTTGACTTTTTAATGCCATTCTGACAGACGTAAGGCAGTATTTCATGTGGTTTTATTTTGCATTTCCTTGATGATTAGTGATGCTGAACATTTTTTCATGTATTCGTTGGCCATTTGTATATCTTCTTTTGAAAAATGTTTGTGCATGCATTTTGCCCACTTTTTGATGGGGTTATTTGGGTTTTTTTCTTGCTGATTTCTTTGAGTTCCTTATAAATTCTGGATATTAATCCTATGTTAGATGTATAGCTTGCAAATATTTTTTCCCATTATGTAAGTTGTCTGTTTACTCTGTGGATTATTTCTTTTTCTGTGCAGAAAGTTTTTTGCTTAATTAACTCCCATTTATTTATTGTTGCTTTTGTTTTATTTGCTTTTCAGGTTTTAGCCATACATTCTTTACCTAGAGCAATGACAAAGATAGTTTTTCCTTGGTTTTCTTCTAGTACTTTTATGGTGTCAGGTCTTACATTTAAGTCTTTAATCAATCTTGAGGTAATTTTTTTGTGTGTATGCTGAGAGATAGGGATCCAGTTTCATTCTTCTGCATGCAGATATCCAATTTTTCCAGCACCATTTATTGAATAGGGTGTCTTTCCCCAGTGTATGTTTTTGTCTGATATGTCAAAGATCAGTTGGTTATAGTTCTTTGGCTTTATTTATGGGTTCTCCATTCTGTTCCATTGGTTGATGTATCTAGTTTGATATCAGTACCATGTTGGTTTGGTTATTATTTTCTGGTGGTATAATTGGAAGGCAGGAAATGTGATGCTTCTAAATTTGTTCTTTATGCTTAGGATTGCTTTGGATATTCATGCTGTTTTTTGGTTCCACATGAAATTTAGGATTTTTTTCTAATTGTGTGCAAAGTGGCATTGGTATTTTGATAGGAATTGCATTAAATCTGTAGATTACTTTGGACAGTTTGGACATTTTAACAATATTGATTCTTACAATCCATGACCAGGAGATGCTTTTCCATTTATTTGTGTCATCTTCAATCTTTTCTTTTTATTTTATCTGTCTACCTTACCTTCTTTTCTTTAATTTTTAAAAATCATGGGTACATAATAGCTATATGCATTTTATAGGGCATATGTGATGTTTTTATACAGGCATACAATGTGATTTAATCAAAGTGGGGTAATTGGGGTATTCATTACCTCAGGCATTTATCATTTTTTTGTGTGTCAGGAACGTTCCAAATTCACTCTTTTAGTTACTTTATAGTATACCCTAACTTATTATTATAGTCACTTTATTGTGCTATCAATTATTGTTCATTCTATCTAACTATATTTTTATGCCCATTAACCATCCCCACTTTATCCCACCTTCCCTACTACCCTTCCCAACCTCTGATAACCATATTCTATTCTCTGCCTCCATGATTATCTATAATTTCTTTCATTAGTATTTTGTAGTTCCTCTTGTAAAGATCTTTCATCTCTTGGTTAAGTATATTCCGAAGTCTTTTTTTTTTTTTTGGCAGCTATTATAAATGGGAATGAGTTCTTTATTTGATTCTCAGCTTGGTTTCTATTAGTGAATATAAATGCTACTGATTTGAGTACATTGATTTTATAACCTGAGACATTACTGAATTCATTTATCAATTCTAGGAGTCTTTTTGGAGAAGTCCTTAGGATTTTCTAGGTAGAAGAACATATTATCAGCAAACAGAAATAGTTTTACCTCCTCTTTTCCAATTTGGATGCCTTTTATTTCTTTCTCTTGCCTGGTTGCTCAGCCTAGAACTTCCAGTGGTATGTTGAATAGAAGTACTGACATTTATTTAAATAACCTTTCTGTGAATGCATGATCATATCAGATTAAAGATTGATGAAGCTGAGCCTTTAATTTTTTAAAACAAACTAGAAGTGTGAACCTAGGGGAAGCAAATAGGGAAAAAAAGCATATTTCTAGCAGTTTCTATCTTCAGTCTACTTAAAGCCTAGTCAGCCATATTTAAAGACTTATTTCTATGCCTTGACAGTGTGTTAATGCCCCCCCCCCCCCGCCCAATCAGTCATAATGCCTAGTCCGAATTGTCCTGAGCCTCCTCTGGCACAACTACCGTGGATATTCTCCCTAAGTCGTACACCTTGCTAATACTAAAAAAGGGAATCTTTTTTTACTTGAATTTTAAGCCCAGTTCCTTGCGTTTCTGAAATATCAATATTATTTGTTACACACACTGCACAAGTTTGAACATACATCAATTTCCAGTAACAGATTAGGAACTCAAGAGGAAAAACACTTTAATATTTATACTCATTCTGTTCCTGACTAATATGAACAGCATCTATTCATGATTGAAACTTTTCCTCCGATAGTGGACCTAAATGGGCCACCAAATCCTATAACTGGGTATATATCTCCAAAGATATATTTGGTATATAATACAAAAATAGCTCCTGGTGGTGGTAGTTGTATTTAAATGTCAGTGCCACTAACTGAAAAAAACCTCTTATCCTGATGGAATATGGACAGGCACCAAAATCGTAAAGGACCGTGGCCTGCCCACAAGTGAAAGCAGAATCAAATATATTTGGACATTGTTTTCATCATTTAATTTAAAATTAATATGCATTCTTTAAAGAAAAACTGTTGAGGTGATTTACTCTTTTGATGCTATGTGATTGTAATACCAAGAAGGCCTAATACTGATTCCCACTTAGCAAATAATTTGCCCCAAAATTTTGCTTAAAGACTATCCTGACCTCAAACAAAGATTAAAAATGTATATGTAAAGCGGCCCATTCAAAATAATCAAGCCAAGAAGGGAAAGATGAACTATTATTTTGGAAACTAAAGGAACTAGAGAAGCAGGTAAGTAAAAATGACAGGAGAAAGAATATTGCCCTAACAAGCAAGAGTGAAGGGGGAAAAGGAGCTGAAAGAAATGGAACAAGATATGGGTGTGGAATAGGGCTATCCTGTGTGAAAGATTAAAAATCCATTATCCTAGCAGTTAAATGATTTTTTAAGTAGCTTTCATTATCCTACATCATTGTAAATAGGGCTTTATAGTTTCTGCCTCCCACCCAGCCATGGAGATCAGACTAAGGAAACAAACTAGATTTAATCATAGTTTACTGACAAGAGAAATGAAGATATAATAAATGAATTTAGTGTGATTTTTAAAAAACACACTTACTTAATGCCATCAGTGTTTTCAATTCCCACAGAGTCACTTATTAAAGTGTTTAAATGTGCCCCTAAAATCTTAAGTAGAATGTTTTGTAGTCATCACCTATAATAAAATATCTGATCGGCAGACCAAAAATATTAGGCAGTTTGTTTTCATTTTAACTTAATGAAAATCCTTTAAAGTAATCCTTCGTATTCCATGATTTCCATATTCTGCATATTTTCCATAAAATACATTTTATTTTAAACATCTGAAAGACTATAAAACATGTTTTCACCTTAGTTAACATTTAACTTCAATACATATAGCATCTTATCTCACAGTTTTTTCTGGCATGTGATCTTGGTATAATTGAACTTAGTCATAATTATGTCATAATAATGTCCATTTAATTTGAATATGTTCTAGCTTTCTAAATCATATTTCTGAAAGCAGAATTCTTAGTTGTTGATGTATCCTTCATGAACATCCTACATTATGAGTTTTGAAGGGATAATTCTAGTACACACTGTCCTTTCATTCATTCATCTGGCAAAAAATCGACCAACTAAAAATAATGCACCTGTTGTCCTAGTTTTGGAGATTCAAAAATGATTAAGTCACAAACCTAGTGCTCAAATCACTCAGCCTAGCAAGAGAAAACAAGACAACAATTAATTTGGAAGGATGTGGTAGATACTATAATAGAAATTTGTGTTAAGTGCTAAGGGGCTACAAACAAAAAAGGATTATTCTTTGTGGATAATGTGTAAATGTTTTACGTAACACATACTCAATCTGATCATGAAAGAGTATTTCATGTCTTAACAAAAAAAGCAATAGCTTTGCAATTATATTTTCTAATTGTTTCTTTCTCTTAAAACCAACACCATCAGTAAAATTTTGCTTAGAAATCATGTGCTAATAAAGTACTATGAGCAGGTTTTCTTTATCCTCACAATGTTCTGATTGAGAGATTACATATTTTTTCTTAATTGTAATACATTTACCATTTTGGAAATATTCACTTTTGTTTTGTATACTCATGCTTTTTTTCCATCATGTCTAAATCAAATTATAGAAGTTATTATGTTTATGTATAGAGCATACATATCTAAATAACCAAGATTTTTGAAAATAAATAAATAAAGCATGCTTTATATTTTTGTTATGTTAAAGGACAGATTTTCTGTTTAAAGAGAAAACTTTTCAAAATTAGACTAAAATTATACTTACACATAATTTCATCTAATTAATTTAAAATGGCTAATGTGTACTACCTTAAAAAAGTCTCAGCCTCCAAGACCAAAGAATTGTAATTTACTATTTAATTTGATGTATTTTCATTCTCTTTAAATTTATGACTGTGTATATTTCCTTTACTTGAAGTGCAAAACATATATTGTTAGTCAAGTTGTCTCCATAATGCTTCCTACCTCGTTAAAATCTTATTTATAAGCTATTTTTAGCTAGTTAGATGGCTTAGTAATTACTAATATATTTTAGCAAAATAATTGTAAAAGAATAGTGAAAGCAACTCTTTAATGTATGGCTACTATTTTTCCCATAGAATGAAGATATAAAGAAGATGCGATTAATGCTGTAAGTTATATCTATGTTTTTCTATTAAATTAATATTATTGATATGAGAATTGGTTTCATTCTCATGCGATTAGCCACCTATAAAACATTTATCTATATTTTTAGATTAATAAATCTACTTTATCCATTTATTTTAAAGTTTTATACATATACGGACAGTTTTATAAACAGACAAATATAGTTTCCTTTTCTCAATGTATTGCTTTTTCTTTAGGACCTTAAAATTCTGCTTAGCTTATATAGCATTTTGGGTAAACATTTCAAGTTTCAAGTATATATATATATATATATATATATATACACACACACACACACACACACACACATATATGTATATATATATACACACATACACACACATCAACGTAGCTGTGACTAATTGGTTAAAAATGTACATTTGTAGTTGACTCTCTTAAATTCTTTAATTAGTGATGTGCCAGAAATGCAATTTTAGTTGAAGTTGCATCGGCTGAGGATTACCTTTATAATCCCTTAATTTTTGGCCAGCTCAGCCACTACATTGCAAATTCAGTGTTACATATTTGATATGTTCTGATCTTTTTAAACAGTTTGAGTAGAAAACATTCAATGTACCTTAAATTTTGAACACAAACAGAAGGAATTAAAGTAAGAAATAAAATGTTTTAAGCATTTTATTCATACCTGATACATAGAAGATGATAATTAAAAATAAATAAATGCATCAACACTTAACATATTTTCTCTTTTATTTCTAAAAGAATTTCTTTGGGTAAGTATTATACTACCCGTATCAGAGTTCAGGTCTGAAAATTGCATCAAGGAAGTTAACTTCTCAAAAGATTAAACTTGTCAAAATATACTCTGTAATAGAGTCAAAGTTGATTCTCTGCAAAACGCTATGCCATTCCTTCTTTAACATCGTGGTAAAGGTCTTTATGGATGATTATACCCAGATCTACACAGCCAAATGAAATTAAGAGAGGATAAGGTAAATATACAATCCACAATAGATTCCTATATAAAACTAGATGAACTATATACTTCTACATTTAAACCCCATAGGGACAGGTCTTTTCAGGCAAGATTATTATACTCGTGGTGGTTAGCTTTCTAAATGTACAGTGACTGAAAAAATTATTTTCAGAATGCCCATTCAACCTTACCTTTTCATCAATTTATTATGGGAGAACTTCAATGCCAATGGTATTACTACTTATTTATAGAGACTTAGATACTTTAATAACATGTTGGTAATTAGCAGAATTTCTCAATAGATTTCTTAACTTAAATAATCTTTACTGCTCACTTGTGAATCAGACACAGGTCTAAAAGTGGTCATTGTTTTTTAATACTAGAAGTTCGAGTTTGCTGTGTTTTTCTGACATCAAATACTAGAATTATCTGTGCAGATATAATTCTTCTGTTAAAAATCTCTCTTAGACTCCTATTTTCTTATGAAAATTCACAGTGTCACATAGTCATGGTTTCCTGTACATACAGAAATTACAATTAAGTATTTCAATTTCACTCCAGTTGAACTGTGACAGAATCACTGTTCAAATTATAATTCGGATAACCATGAACTTTTCCTATTGTGGTTATCACAATAAAATTTCTAACTAAGCAATAATGACCCATACCATCATTAGTTTGAAAATTATTATTAATAACATTCCACCTAACAGCTGTCCAGCTGAATGAGATCGGACATTTTCTACTTTTATACCAGACTGCCAAATACTGAACTGTATAATTTTTCTTATTAATATATTAATATTTGTTGAGCAACTGCCAAGTAATTGCTAGACTTTGAGTAAATATTTAGACTTTGACATTTATATTTAGACTAGACTAGACTTTGACATTGTGGAGTATATTAATACAATCTTGAGGGAAAGAGACATCTAACAGTTAATTTCAGTACAATCTATGAATTGTTTAAAAAGCTTCAAGGGATTGACATGTAAGTGGTATGCACAGAGTCTCCTAAACCATTATGGTGTTTATTACATGCTGCAATGGAAGCAGTTTTGTCTGTAACTTCTTTCCGCTTTTCACCACATCTATGACATTACTAACTGCTGTTCTGGACCACTTTTGTCCATTCAGTCATTCTTAACTCACACCATAGTGGAAAAAAAAAAATATATATATATATATATATACAGATAGATAGATAGACACTGAACTCCATAATACTTTTATTTGGATCCTATATATGTATATCATTTCTATTTTCTGAATTGAAATAAAGGAAAATAAAAAGGTTGATTTTGTAAGGGCATTTTGAGAAGTAATTATATGTGAAAATAGTCATCTAAAGCACCATGGAATTGTAGAAAAGATTCAGATTTTGCTGCCACATGTAATTTAGTTTGACAGCTGTTTGTCTAACACCCAAAGTCTCCATATGTCCATCTAAATATGTGAATATTTGAATATGTATGTGTAAAATCTTTATACACAATTATATATACATATATATACATGTATTAGAAAGACATTTAATATTAGAAATAGATTAAATTGTGCAAAATGTGTATCACATGGAAGGCCCTAAACAAATAAACAAAAATGGGTGCTCTTTATTTATAAACTATGAAATTTGTCTATAACTTCTTTCCAGTTTTCACCACATCTATGACATGCCTAACTGCTGTTCTGGGCTACTTCTATCCATTCAATCCCTCTTTATTCACTTGTCAGTTCTGTTTATTAAACACTCACAAAAAAATAAAAATAAAATTTGAATAAAAGTTGTCTAATGCATACATTCCAAAAGAAAACTCCAAGAAAAGCTGCTTTCCTTTCTAGCTTCCTTGGCCATTAATTTTCTGTATTGGAAATAAATTCCTGGGAATAGTTTCTGGGTTCATACAAAAGTTTGTGATATCATTCTAGCTTAAAAAATATGTTTCCTCATGTAAGTGCTTTAGGTATGTAAATGGTCAATATGTGATTTTACAGCTGAAAATCATTAACAGTCAGACTAGGAAGATGTCACTGGATTTTTGCTGCACATAATTTTAATCTCAATCTTACTTCATAAGATGTTTTTGTTGTTTGTTTCTTATACTTTTTGTTGTTAATCAGCAAATCAGATTGATTAAGTATGATTGATATCTCAAACACCTTTTAAATAATGAAAGAGATAAAAATCTCCATGACTAAATATTATATAAGTGTAGTAACCGACATTGTTATACACAGTGCTATGTACACTGTAGATAATCCATTGTTATGTACAGTGATCTAAATTCAAGATACATATATATTTTTCCTGGACATAGAGATTCCTTTTTACTTTCAAAATATTAAGGAGATAAAAATATTTTTGTTACATGGATACCTTTTATAATGCTTAGGTTAGGGCTTTCAGTGTGCCCATCACCTGAATAGAGCTTTATTTGATATTTGGGTTGCTAGATATTTATCTGTTTTGATACTAAAACCTAACAAAATATTGTGGATCATTTAACTAATTTGTGTTAGACAGTGTACATATATAATGTACTATTATTATAACATATTATCAACATATTATTACATGTTTATTTTTAATAAATATATTTATTTTAGAGTATAAAATTTAAAAAGTATATTACATAGTTATTTTTGTATATTTTATAATTATACATTTCATGTTAAAGATTTTATATCACGTTATATTCTCTTTTTATGATGGGAATGTGACAATTTCAGAGGTATTCTAATGCCATCACTGAAGTTACCTCTATGACTTTGACAAGAAAAAGTGGAGACAACATCCAAGTGACATCCAGGCCTGTTTTTTTTTTTTTTTTTTTTTTTCATAGATAACAATAATTCAGTGTATATTTTCAAACAGCTAGAATGGAGGATTTTGAATATTCCCAACACAAACAAAGGATGAATGTTTGATGTGATGGACATACCAATTACTCTGATTTGATCATTACACACTGAAAGTATCAAAATATCACACTATACACCATAAATATGTATAATTATTGTGTATCAATTAAAAAAATGAAAAGAACCAGCATGCAGTACACCAGAAAATAAAACTCAGGTGTGCACACATGGGCACAGAAAGATGTAAAAGTCATTGGAAATCAAGAAGAGGGGAAGGGCGAGAGGAGGGGTAAAAATCTATTAATACCTATCAGGTGCAATGAACGCTATTCTTCAATAGACATACTAATAGCCCTCACTTAAGCATTATAAAAGGTATCCATGTAACAAAAACATTTATGTCCCCTTGATATTTTGAAATAAATAAAAACCTCAGGTGTGATGTCCCATATGTGAAAATATGAATGAAGGACAGAGTTAGGAAAATAGCATGGACTCTTTTAAATCATTCCAATTGCAGAGCACTTTCTCATACCAACAAAGACCCTGGAAAAGAGAGATGGGTAATGGGAAATGCTCCCAGAATCCATGCCTGGGAGGGGTGGCCATCAAGACTAACTGTTTCCTACAGTACAGTACCAAAGAGTTCTGGTTTCTTTCCTGAGATGAAGCTTTACTGGAAGGGAGGTTAGAAAGCAAGGGTAGTTAAAGGGCCTCTCTGATGTGGGGCATTTGGGGACATAGCAACAGGTTGCAAGGCCCGATTTACACTGCAGCATCAGCTTCTTCTGTGTGCTTTACCCCAAATCTAGCTTTTCTTACTAGTTCTTAGAAGCTTTCAGTCTTTGCTTAGCCTGATTCCTTCTCCCCATTCCTCTCCCTTATCTATTCTCTCTCTTCCCTCTACTCTCCCTCTCTCTATCTCTCTTCTTTACCTTTGAGAGATATTTTTTTAACTTACCCTGATCCTCATATTGTAGCCCAAGGATTTTCAGTCTTGGTTGCTCATCAGAATCCCATGGAAAGTTTTATGACCCTCTAAATCCAGACCCCATTTCCAGAAATTGATTTAATTGATCTGACTAAATCTAAGGCCCTGATAGATGTGTCTTTTCTCTTGACATCAGTATTAAAAAAACAAACAAACAAACAAACAAACAAAAGAAACTTACCAGTGGCCCTAATTTGGAGCCAGTGCTATGATATACCGAGGAAGTCAGAAATTTGGGAGGCCTTTGTGCCTGAGTTCTTGTGACTGTAGGTGAGTTTGCATCAAAAGTGCTTTGGCTTCTCCTGGTGTTAGCTGGTCCTGCAGAAGGCTTCCATGAGTCTCTCACTGGCTGGAGTATCAGAACTCTTGCCACTAGTTCCCAGCTAAGAAGGAAGAATACCACATGTCTCCTCTCCTGTTCCATACATCCGTAGGGGACTTCTCTGAACCCCCTAGTCCAATGGCCTGCGTTCCTCCTGGATTCTCCCATGGCAGCTCAGTTTCCTCCCTGCCTGTGTCTTCAATGTGGCATCTAGACCTTGCTCCCCTGATGGACATTTCCTGGGACATCTTAGTCTTAAGGAAGAGGACATGTCCCACCAGTGTCTTTCCAGTTCCCTGGTTCCTCTTTTGGTGTTCTCATATTCTGCATAAGCTGAATTTCACTTCTCTGATGCTAAGCAGGTAGCAGGTAGTGGATGACAGGTAGGGGCTGGCCATGGAATCTGCAAATCTAGATTTCAACATGAAATCTCCTAACTTTTAAAGTGAACTTTTTTTAAAAAGAAACATTATACAGCCCTCCAAATATATCCGTAGGCCAAATAATGGTCGTTGGCTACCAGTTTGCAACTACCCCTTACTCCTTCTTCCCCCCAGCCTTATGAGTTCAATACATTCATTTAGCAATAACTATATACAAGGCATTGTTGTTGGCTCTTGTAATAAAATTGGGAATAAGATGGCAAAAAGCTCTGTTCTTCTAGATGTTATAGATAAAAATTGGAATGATTTCAGAAGATAAGTGCCAAAAAACACAATGAAAAGATAATCTGATTGGCAGTGGGTGGATGGAGAGTTTTGATAAGACTTTAGAGAAGGTGTTTCTGAGGAAATGGCCTCTTGAGTTAAAATTGGAATAAGGGAAAGGTGCAAACCAGAGGGGAATAGGAGGTGCAAAAGCCTCAGACAAGACAGCATGGAGCAGTGCCTTGGAGAACTGCAACAGGGCCCTCGTGCTTAGCACCCTGAGGGGGAGGCCAAGCCTCAGCCTTCAGGGTGGGTAGAAGACATGGGGGCTGCCTTAGCAGGACCATGTATGCCTGCAAATAGTTCTGAGGTTTATTCTAGGGGCAAAAGGAAGTCAGTGAAGGGCCTGAATGAAGGATTAACCAGCTCTGATTGTGTTTTTTAAAATATTGATGCATAATAGATATATTTAGTTTCAGGATACATGAGATAATTTAATACATTAACGCTATTTGTAAAGATCAAATAAATGTACTTGGGATATCCATCCAGGCCTT